>JAULBZ010009439.1:0-10018 GCA_032360805.1 Neoturris breviconis
CGATTTTTGAACTTTTGATTAAATTTACTGATATTTTATGATTTATTAGACATCTTAGACTGAAATTTAGAAAAAACATTTCCAGACCTTAGTTCCCCTTTAAACCCGAACTCGCGCTAGCGAATAATGTTTTTAAAATGTCTTACTTTTTATTCTAATGGCTGACAGGCCGTTACGACGGAACGGAGTCTAACCCTTGACAGCCTAAAAACTAGGAAAATTGACTTACGATATGGCCATTAAGAGGTAGGGGGTCCAACGCTTAAAATAAGGAAGCTAAAAATATGCAATTGATCACCAGAGCAGGAATTAGAAATAAATTTTGAGGGATTTTACTCTTACATGGATATTTTGAAAAAATTCCTGGATGGGTATAGAGAAATGTAAGAAAATCTTATTTTCCTTACTGACAGAAGTTAAAATAGCTGCCCGTCATCAATGTGGAGGAGAGAATTGTCAAAATTTTCTCCACAGTAATGACCAGCAGTTATTTTAACCCCATATGCTGATGAGTGACTGCAGAATGCAATCATGGCATCTACAAAGATCAGTAACTGTAGATACAACAAAGGAGGGAGGTAATATTTTGATTATTTTTGTATATTCTGTTTCTGATTTAGATGGTGTTGGCAAAACATCATTAATTCTATCCCTTGTCACTGAAGAATTTCCTGAAGATGTAAGTATATCTAGCTTGTTACTTTCTATATATTAGCTCCTGTTAAAGTGTTTCCAAAAGTTATGATGGTTATGTTGGCTGAAGAGTCAGCGATCTAAGAGATTATCTCAAAGTTTTCTTGCAAGACCAATTTTTTTGGTAGGGTTAAAGAAACTAAAATTAACTAAAATTAACAAAAATGAAGAAGGGTGTTATGTCAACGAGCATGAGTCAACAAGAAACCGAAGAAACGAATCCATCACAAGATTGTTTACTTAGTACTCTGCTTTAGATATTATTTTTGAGACAGTACTGCATTTAGGGACCATCTCCAAAATTCATTACTAGGGGAAGAGTGCTGAATCAATGATCTTTCATTTGATTGGTTTCTTTGATCAATTGCAAGCTCATTGACTGAACACTCCTCATCTGCTTTTGGTAACAAATTTTGGAGATGGCTTCTTAATAAGTTGATTTTCATGTATTTCTATTGTTCTTCTATTGTTCTAAGGCGCAGTCTTCAAAATTCATTACGTCAATCACCTGTAGAGGAGTGCATTTGAACACAATTTTTGGCTGGACTCCTCCACAGATGATTGCCATAGGGAATTTCGAGGACTGAGGCACAAATAAACTCAGGACACATTGAAATTAGGTATATAGGTAGTACATGTGCAAGAGAGAATATTAAGGTGATACATTGACTCTTTTGTTGATTCAAATTATGTTCAGGTGCCACCAAGAGCAGAAGAAATAACTATTCCGGCAGATGTTACTCCGGAGAAGGTTCCTACACATATTGTTGACTTCTCATGTAAGTTGAACCTCATTATTATTATTTAGTTAGGGTCTAAAAGTTGCAAATGTATATATTTGGATATTTGGACAACGTTGCTTACCTAAATTAGGTCATATTTTGGTGGGGGAAAACATGTAATCTTGCCAGCTCAGGGTTTGAAATAACTATTTTAAGAAAGGTTCGCAATATACGTTGCGCCAAATTCTTTGGGGGAAATTGCGAACTGTTTATGGCTTTTGTGAACCAAAATTTCTTCTTTTGCAAACCAATTTTATTGATATTTTAATTAAAATGCGAATCAAATAGCCATGAGCATTTATGCTGTCTGACCGTGCAACATTTTAGCGCAGAATTTATTCTGCTGACGTAATATTTTTTTTGCTGACTTCGTCAAATGTATGAGCACCTGTATCAAAAAAAAAATTAGGGAAAAATCTTTCCCCATAAAACTATATACCAAAACGTTTTTCAAGAAAAAATAATAAGAATTCTTTTTTTTTTGGAATTCTTTTTCCCGCCTGTTAAAATTTTGGTTACTAAGGGAAAATTATCCTTAGTTACCATTTTTTTTGTTTTAAAATGACCCCAAATAAATTCCAAATTTGCTTCACTGACATTTCATTTTTTTTATATGTACCAATCATTTTATATTCAAACTTTTTGTCTATATTCAGGCATCAAAATAACTGTCGGACATTATCTGTGAAGGAGTGTTCTTTGAGTACAGTTTTCAGCTGCAAAGCCCAAATCCCAACTTCTATAATGGCGGTCCAAATTAAATTCCTAGCTTATAGCCCTCTCTAGGTACTGATGATTATTTCTCTGTTGTTTTAAGATTCAACACTTCTGCCATTAGTAGTTTCTGCGATTAATTTTTTCCTCCCTCCCCCAGTCTTTATATGGGCATACACAAGGCCCAGTCCAAATAGGGTTAATATGCAATTAAATATTAACATAGAATCTTGGCTTTTTTTATCAACATTAATTCGGTTTACTGGTATATATACTGTGTATAAAATTTTTTTCTTTTGTCGAGTGTTTCTTTCTTTTTTATTTTAGCAAAAGATGATGGAAACCACCTTTTATATAATGTTTTGCGTGTTAACTTTTGTGTGTATGCAAATCATATTTATGTGCTACTTTTAACTTTCACTCGGTTTTGCTTGCTATATTCAATACCATACCTTTGATTACAAAGTCTGAAGCTACACTCAAAAATCCTTCCTCTACAGTGATTTGCTCTTATTTCAACCACTATTTATATGATTCCTTAAATGATCTATTATAGATGCTGATCAAACAGAGGATGAACTACGAAGTGAATTGGTGCAGGTAAGAATATTTTCTTTTTATGTGTTCCTTTATTACTGTTAGATAAAATTAAATTTCTCTGATATATTTGTTTTTATCAAACAATATACAATTGTCTTACCTTATATAAAAAGACTTGTGGTCAGAGAGTCAATTCAACTGTTTTATTTATATCAGCTCCAATAAGAATTCAAGAGGTAATGTCCGAATCAATGTTTTTCTTTGAAGAGAGAAACCATTTTTAATACAACAAGCTTCAAAATAACTGTCAGACATCACCTGTGGAGGAAGGTTTTTGAGTACGGTTTTTAATTAAAAAAACTCTTCTTCATGGGTGATGTCTGACCATTATTTTGAGAGGCATGACACAACGACATGGTTTTAATCAATCCCTGCTATATGTTTCTTCTCTTCTCTATTGTTTTTTTCTCTTGTTTTACAACAGTCAAAGTATTAGGGACCATCTCTAAAATTCGTTACCAATTCGTTACAAATTCGTCCCAAAGAAACCAATCAATTGCAAGCTCATTGACTTAACACTCTTCATCATAGATAAATTTTTCTCAAAATCATTGAATTTTACTTTTTTAAAGCTGCTAAGATAATTGCTTTTGGTAACGAATTTTGGAGATGGCTCCTTTATATGCATACCTATTTTGAGCATAAAGCCTTGTTTGGGCACTTAGAAAACAGTGGAAATTAATTGATGGTTCATTTGCACAGGTAAAGGCTTATCTGATTCAGAATTTAGTAATGATGTATATTGGTATCATAACAAAATACAGCAAAATTCAGATTTTGCTCAATAATTTAGACTCAGATACTCTGAATACATGTGTCAAAATTAGTCAGGATGTGATTCTGAGTGGTACTATCGATTCTGAATCAAAATTTAGTAGCTGTCTAAATAAGAGCAAAATAATCACGGCTGAAGAGTGATTTTTGACATACATAGCTTCACTGATGATGAAATGAACATAACAGACAAACTATAACAAACATAAATTCGATAATTTGATACCTTGGCTAAAAAGGCTTAAAATACCTGTTGTTCTTCAATGTGGAGGAGAGATGTTTCAGAATATTTTCAGCCAATTTGGCTGAAAATATTTTGAAAAATCTCTCCTCCACAGTGATGACCAGCAGTTATTCTAGCCCCTGTTTATACAAACCTGATTGACTTGTTGTTTTTTTGTGTTCAGATGGTTTTGCTAAGATCTGATCAGCTTGTTCACTGTCTGGAACTTTCCAAACAGATATTCTGTAACAAGAAATGAATCAATAATATAATGTTTGTATTATTTTGCATTCGAGCATAGCTTCAAATTAACTACAAAGGTTGAAATTATGCTTTGCTACATAACCTAAGGGATCATCTCCAAAATTTGTTCCCAGGGAAGGAAACCAATCAATTGCTAAAATATCTGCTATTGACGATGGCTCCTACAGTAATACATAATATCAAATGCCATATATATATTTTTTTACACAAGAGAGAAACTACACAAGTTCTAGATGCTGCCGTTCATTGGATTTAACAATTTTTACAACTGAATGACAGTTTGTGTGCTTTAAGTTTTTATAAGATAATAATAATGTGATAATATCATACAATTAGCATTTTGGGAACTGGTGAATAACATTGAATATCATGTAAAAAAGAAGAAATAATCCCAACTTTGTTGAAGGGAGTATAGATTATTCGTCACAAAGATTTATTACGAAAACCAAGCCTGAAAAAAATGCTATGGATCACATCTGGAAGAGTGTTCTCAGTTTGGTTTTAAGCTATACTAAAAATGCTTCTCCACAAGTGATGTCCAAAAGTTACTTTAAGGCTCAAAACATACCCAGCAGACGTTCCCTGAAGTAATAGCTTATAGTAAGGTCCTCGTCTACCATATGAAAATGACATGGGGTAGTTAAATGTATTCTAAAGAGAAAGATACAGCAGTGGAAATGCGAATCAATAAACACTACGGATGAGTGATGTTCGAGGATAACTTCAGGATGAAGATGGCAGAAATTAAAATACCTGAAGCTATGCTCAAAAAGTCACTAATCCACAGCGGTTATCTGATGTTTAATATTTCCAGCCAGGCCTCTGAATTCACAATGGCATTCCCCTGTGAAAGAGCATCTTTGGAGACTAATTTGCACCCTGTTGGCTGGTGCTCCTCCACATGGGGAATACCGACGTGAATTCAGAGGCATGCCAGCAGTGAATGCGAAACACTTTGCAGAGTAGTGCAAATTCTTATGATCCTAACTACAGAGTAAAGAACAAAAACAAACAATATAATCATGGTGTAGTGTAAAATATAAGCCACTGTTGCTCTACGACTCAAAAGGTCTTACAAAGTTGTTAATAAGCTCTCAATTTTATGTTATTCAAAATTCAATACAGAACAACAATAGGTATGTCAGTAGTCGAAATGAGAGCTAAAGCACTGTGAAGAAGAGATATTCAAAAGCAGGTTCAAGCTGAACAGCCTGCAGTTATTGTTGAAAATCACTACTCCACAGTGATTATTTGCTCTTATTTTGAACAGTACATAAAGTTTTTTGTACCTCATTAAAGTGACCATCAAACTGACATATCAGAACAGGTGTTCTGGATGATCGATCTGCCAACATGGTATCACTTTGTTCCGCACCAAGAAGATATCTAAAGCACGAAAACAACATTTATAAATTATATGTGGAAAACAACAACATAACAGCAATAAAAGTAATTATTAAATTCTTGGATATTTATTAAGCGGGGAGGGATGGAATAAGCGGGGGGAGGGGGGTTGGCAAATTCCTATAGTTACTAAATAAACATGATAGTAATGGTACTTTACTATCGCTATTTACATGGTTTGTGTAGCTGGCAATTGGTTAGGGGTTAGTCAGTTAGGTTATTTGTTCTAACTTTGCATTAGTTTAACTGGTATTTGAAACTTTTAGCAAGGTGACTGTTTTAAGCTATTGCTGATTTTCTAAAAGTTAATAAGCGGGGGTTTTGGAATAAGAGCGGGGGAGCTGAAACTATACTTCAAAAAAACTCCTCAACACGTGATGTGAAACAGTTAATTTCAGGCTTGTATAAGAAATTTTTAATCTCAGCGTTCAAAATAAAAGCAAATAATCACTGTAGAGGAGGGATTTTGGAGCATTGCCTCAAGTTCCCCAGTGATTATTTTATCTTATTTTGAACTCTGTTCTAAGAAAATGAGTTCAATTGCCATATCAATGCAGTATGCCTTCTGTTGTATATAACACTTTGCAAGTTTCAGGCCAGGCATTTACATTGTTCGATTTCTTCATTCAAATTTAAATCAATGTATCAATCACTTTTGTTGTGTTTACGTCACACGTTACGTCAGGAATCATCTTCATACTGCATTTTCATAAATGCAATCAAGCTTTTGTGTCTTTTATAACAGACAGATGAAAACAGAAACAGATGACAGATATATATTAATCATACCTTGATGGGAGTTTGAAGAGATAAGCGTTTCCCATCTAGAATAGAACCAGTAGGATATTAACACATAACATAGCTATACTGGGAGAAGGCATTGTGCCTCCCCATACCTGCAAGAAATATTTTGCAATTTTTGTTTAAAATCTAGTAAAAACATTTTCAAAAATAAAAAAATTAGTAACATTTTGGGGGTGCAGATGCAATTGCCAGAGAGTAATACAAGAAATGGCATCACACTCTGTAATTTACAGACCTGAATGTATATTTTGCAGACCAGACCTGCTATGATGGTGTCAAGCAATGTCTTACAACAATTTGTTGAATTGATTTTCCTTTATTTTGGGTCATAGTAATAACTGGCCAAATTTCATGATCAAACATTTACTAATCCTTCCCACCCTCTCCCAGGCCTTTACAGAGCCATAAAAGCCCAGGTGTGATGCATTGCTTTTATCCTAATATTGATTTATAACAAAGAAAATTATTTATATAATAATTAAATGTTTTACAATCCTTAAAAGAGATCTAACGACAGTATGGAAAGTTGACCTTAATTTGTCATAATTATCTAAAATATCACTCTGAAAACTTTTCTTTGCAATTGTGTACCTTATTCCATATAAGAACTCTATCAGTTGCAACAAAATCCCCATTAGTCAATGGTATCTTTTGTGGGGCTGGAAGAGCAGCAAGGAAACTGAAATCACTTGCATCAAATATCTAAATAGTTCAAATCAAAATAAGTTAAACATCCAGGGGGGGGGGAAGAGAGGGAGAGGGAGAGTATCTGTAGAGAAAGAGAAGAAAAGACCATTGTCTTTTCATGCCTGGCTATGTTTTAACAAGATGATGATAGAGTTCCTGACTCTAATTATTCAAATCGTTGACTCAGTATTGTCTTTTTTAAATTTTTTTATAAGAAACCTGGCACCAAAATTTTTTTACGTTTTTAGTTCTAAAAGTTTTTTAAAATGCTTCTTACTTTTTCAGGCTTAAAATGGTCAACCTGAATTCGAACATCGATTTCGAACACATTTCATTTGATAAAATTCATGTTGTGTATTTCTAGTTAGAAGATTAGGGTATTCAACGTATATTTGACTCTCTAACGCAGTGCTTTATTTATGATATTTGTGAACGACTAAACTTACAATACTTCATTAATACTTTTTAGTAAATTCATTCACGTTTGACAAGAGGAAAGTTTCTAATCCTTAAACTAGGAAAATATTTGTAGGACTAAATGTTTCTTAATCTTTGAAGATCTTAAGTGAAGGTTTCTTAAATGATTTTTTGATAAAAAAAATATGTACTCTACTATACAGAGAAACTATTTATGCTAAGTTACGTAAATAAAGTTGTCACAGTGGTCAAAATGAGCAAATAACCATTACGGAGGAGTGCTTTATGAGCATAGCTCCAAGCTACAAAACCTGAAGCTATGTTCAAAAATCTTACCTGCCAGACGTTACTTCCAATAATCATTACTGTTCTTAGAGTGAATGGATTTGTACACATGGCTTTAGCTTTCATACAATCCAACATTTTAGATTCTTCTTCATATATTATTTCATTCTAGAAAAAAAAAAAATAGATTACTGGGGTTGAAATAGTAACCAGTAAATATGATCTTTCAATCAGTACTTTACTCTGTAAAGCCTTGTAATAACTGTTTTTTAGTGGTCCAGCTTAAAAAAATACTGAAAAAGTACTCCTCCCCAGGCAATAAGCAACAGTTAGTTTAAGATTTGTCTTTATGCACTATAGGTACAAATTTTTCTCTTCTCAAAAGAAGCATGTATGAATTATTACCAATCAATGTGATCTATATACAAACATTCATTTGAGAATGTTCAGCTTGATACTAAGTACAAAGATTTCTGATCATGACAATGAGTGGGAATCTTATACAAAACCTCATTAAAAAAACCTACTTTGTTTTCATATATTGGCTTCAGTGTCCACACTTTCAAACAATTTGATACCGTTAAAGCAATCAATAATTCCTCTAAAAAAACAGGAAATAAATGTGCTCAATTTCAACACTGCGGAGGAGATTTTTCGGAATATTTTCAGACAAATTTGGCTGAAAATATTCTGAAAAATCCCTCCTCCAGTGATAACTAGCAGTTCTTTAACCCTGCGACCAAGGATGCTAACTTTGATGACATCCAGTGCTCGAAGTACGAATAACTAACCACTGTGGAGTAGAGGTACTTGAACACAGCTTCAAGTTTTGTAGGCAGAAGCTATGCTGAATTGTGTATTGTAATTAATTATGTCATACAATTTATACTCGTGGTGGTAATTAAATAGTCCTTAAGTGAATACACATTAATACACATTAATATTTATTTCAAAATTGAAGAAGAAAGCTTCCCAAAATCAAAATAGAGACTTCAATTCTCAAAATTATTTTTATAAAAAATATCACTTATCATCTCAAAAAATTGAGGAGAGAGCTTTTATTTTGAAAAAATCCTTTTTTCCGCCAATGTCCCAAATTGACGAAATTGAAAAATATTTGGCCAGCGGTCTCGTAGTATTGCCTAGCATGACATAACCAAATTTCAGGGTAAATTTAGACCCTTTTTGCCCAAAACTCAGGACCGAGTGGACAAAATCGAATATTTTTTAGCGAACCCCTCTAAAATATCGCCACGAATGCAAGTACCAAATTTCAAGATGGTGGCACTTAGGAAACATGGACTATTAAGAAAAGCAGAACACTACCGCAAAGTGATAGGAATAGCCTATCCAAGTTTTGCTAATTGAGTAACAAATGGGACACTTGAGCTCCTTTTACTGTCTATATTTACATTCTGGGTTGTTGATATGGTTGGTCATATTACAGGGTTCAGACAAGAATATGGCAAAGTTTTATGCTGAAATATATACTTTTTCCCTGAGTATAGTGGGAAAATACGTTATTTTTTAGGATTTGTTTTGACAAATAAAACAAAACATCAACTAAGTACTCTTTGTTGTAAGCATTGAGATTCAATTTTAACAATGGGATATCTGAATCTGAGAATTACCTTAATATTTCTCCAAATAAATTAATTCATCAGAACACAACACTTATTGGAAACTATAGAGTGATAGAACCATTTTCCCGAGTTTTCAAGGAATTCTAAAAATTTCCATCAAATTCCCTGAGTTTTCCAGGTTTTCCCTGAATATTACTAACAGCTAATTTTCCAGGTTCCGTCTGAACTCTGTATTACTTGTTTTGGTTTTTTTATGACAATTTTTGAGCCTATCTGCATTTAAACGATTTTAAAGGGAATTTTTGAGCCTATCAGTATTTAAACAGTTTCTAAAGGGAAAAGTCATACCTTGCTTCCGAGCAGGTCGTAATGTACATATTGCAGATATCCAATTTGGTGAAACTCTAGATCTCAACGAATAGATGACCTAAAATAAATGTTTGCATACATTAGGAACCGTCTCAAAAGTAAAATATACAGAGGAAAGTGTCGAGTTAATGAGGTTACAATGGATTGGTTTCTTCTGCGCAAATTAATTTTTTTATGTAAACAAGCTTGCAATGGATTGATTTCAAGATCGTTCAAATAACTGTTAGAAAAAGAAGTGTGGAGGAGTGAATTTTGAGTGCAAAAATCACTTCTCCACAGTGAATATTTTGCATTTATTATGACAGCTAAGGAGCCATCTCCAAAATTCGTTAGCAAAAGCAGATATCTAAGCAGCTTTAAAAAAGTAAAATTCAATAATTTTGAGAAAAATTAATCTATGATGAAGAGTGTTAAGTCAA
>JAULBZ010009440.1:0-10016 GCA_032360805.1 Neoturris breviconis
TTTCAAAGGCCTTTGACACCTTAAATCACGAATTGCTCATCGCTAAACTGCATGCCTATGGATTTAGCAGAAATTCTTTTAAGCTAATATTGAATTACTTGACCAATAGGTTACAGCATGTAAAAATAAATATGACTTTCAGCGATTGGTTTGAAATTTTTCAAGGAGCACCTCAAGACTCAGTTTTGGGATCACTTATCTTTAATATTTACTTAAACGATTTGTTTTTTACTTTGAAAGAGATAGATGTCTGCAATTTTGCTAATGATACAACACCTTATGTCTGTGATAAGAGTATCCAGGTTGCTTTAGAAAAACTGGAACATCATTCCGATCTAACACTGAATTGGTTTGAAAGTAACTATATGAAACTGAACACTGACAAATGCCACTCGCATATTTCGGGACATAAATATAAAGAAATGTGGATGAGAGTAGGCCAGAACAAATTTGGGAAGAAAAGAAAGTTAAGTTACTGGGTGTAACTATTGATAATGCGCTCAAATTTGATCAACATGTGTCTGTCTCAAAGCGAATAGAAAATTAAGTGTTCTTTTGAGGATGAGTAAGTACCTATCATTTAAAAAGCGTCGAATATTGTATACAGCCTTAATTGAATCCCAATTCAAATATTGTCCACTTGTTTGGATGTTCCATAGTCGTACCACCAATAATAAAATCAATAGACTTCACGAAGGATCATTAAGAGTTGTTTATAATGATTATGGGACTTCCTTTGAAAACTTACTGATTAAAGATGATTCTTTCTCTATCCATCATCAAAGCATACAATGGCTTGTTTTAGAAATATATAAAAGTTCCAACAGTCCAAATTATAAAGAAATCATGAAATATTTATCTCCGAAGGCCAAGAGTGTCCACAATGAACAAAACTCGTTAAGATACTTTGGGCCTTTAATTTAGAATTCTATATTCTATAAAACCATAGACACTTTTATAGCTTTCAAGTCCGATATTGTGAAATGGAAACCAATAGAATATCCATGCAGGCTTTGTAAAGAGTTCCTAGCAGGAGTGGGTTTTGTAAAAATCACAAGATAGGTTTTTCATGATTCCCATTTCTTTGATAATTCGATATTTTAGTTATATTGACTATGTTATCTATAATTTATTTAAAAATTTAAGTATATATGTCGGTGTAAATTGGCCAGTATAATATGTGTATTGTGACTTACAAAATGTTATGCAGTGTTATATATTACCGAACTTAAATAAAGAAAACCTAACCTAACCTAACCAAACCAGTGGTTTTGCCGTCCGTAAAATGCTATAAAATGACTGCGGTCTTTTATTTCATGAAACCACTAACTGTTGTGACATGAAACTTGATACACTTATATAACAACTCCCTTTTTTACTTCATCAGTAACAGTGGGTTTGCGATCTGTAAAAAATAATATCTGGTCAGCAGAATGGTCTGTAATTTTTAATAATTTGATAAATTTATTTTATTCTTTTCATAAATAATACTTACTTGTTCAAATTTGGCATCAACAGAGATTAATTTTGTTAGCTTTCGGTTTGAGTGAGAAACCACAGTTTAATTTACATGGAAACGCAACTTTTCCAAACTTACTCACTTGCCTCAACTCGCACGCTCGCCTCAACTCACGTTATCCTGCTTGCTTTAGGGTTTCCGAAAAAAAAGTTACTGATTGAAACAACCTCTTTCTTTCTTCTATCCAAGCAGCAACAACAATTAAGGCTAAAGAAAAAAAATTCCCACCCGCCCACTCTTACTAAGCGACAAGCTAAGACGCATTGGGACTTATCTCACCCCAGCCCTGTGTGTAGTGTCAATGCACAAATAAAAACAAAATTTAATATCTTCAACAAAATTATCCCCTATTCAGAATAAACCTATTCAAAAATACATGAAAACGAGGCGTTGGCTGCTAAAAGTTGAACTTGAAGCAATGCAATAACTTCCCTTTTGTGGCAGTCTATTCTGTTACTCCCGGGTAAATATCGTATATATCCCCTCCCAAAGCCAATTTGTCATCCTAATCCTTAAGTTAGGAAGGAAAAGTCACCAAATCTCTATACTGCGGGTACTTTGTGCTCCCCTCCGGTTTTTGTAGGGTTAAATTTCCCGGTAAAATTTTGAGCAAAAAGCTATTTATCTATGGAGCATTTCTCTTGTTTGTATGCTTCAGTAAATTTAAATTCTTGCGATAAGAATATGCTAAAAACTCAAAAGTTGATACCATAATAACAAAAGAAAATTTTTGCTGCCAATTACTTATTGTTGACGTTTAGTTTTGCACCAGTAACACATGGCAGCATGTCAATTTTATTGTTTTACTGATTTCGATTCAAGGAATTTGATTACTAGAAAATTCTGTTAGCTAAATTCTATATACTTTACGGCTTTTTTTCCAACAATATTTTTGGTACGGAAAAATGGCGCAAATGCGTGAAAAAAGTTGCAAAAAGAAAATAAAAGAAACGACGAAAATGAATTGCCACCTGGTCATGGCAACGAAAATTCAAATTGATAATTTATTTGCAATGTTTATTGATGAAAACGAAGTTAGGAAAAAAGGTTATTAATACAAGCCCGCAGGGTAAGGCATTTTTGACCCCCTCCCCTACAGATATAGGATTAAAGTAAATACTGAATATCAAAACTGGTTATTTCACTTCGGAGCACTATGGTACTAAGGGATACCGAAGACGTAATTTTGTTTCGTTCCATGTCCAAACCTATCCCATTGATTGAAAAATATTAACTATATTTTTGCAAACTTTAGCGATTTGGTAATTTGATTTTATTTAAGCATACTTAACGTATTGTTTATCATAAACTTGCAGTAATAAACATCATTGAACCACATCCAAAACCATGTTCTTGAGTGCTTACATCAAGTATTGAGTGGCTTGCTGATAATCACAAGGATATAGTGTATAGCGCTTCAGGTTTGATGTGGCCTTAGGTATTACGAGATAAAAAATGATGAATAAATTGATACACAATAAAAGGATGATTTAATGGCATTCGTTCCTTTACATAGGATAGTGCACATACTCTTAAAACTCCTATTCTTTAGTATGTTTCCGGTGGGAAAAACGTTAAATTCTACCATCAGAATGTCTTATTTTTTCTTTCGCGGCGAATTTTTCATCTACTCTTCAGGGGGAACGCTTATTAATATTTGGAAATTATTTGGAAGCGCCCGGACGATTATTTGAATTCGACCTTTTTTAAAACATTTTTTAGTGAAAATAAAAATTCATATATAGATTTTTGCTGTTAGAAGAGAATTCAGATAATGAAGATGTAGATATTGATTAAGAAAAGAAGAAACATTATAATACGAGCATATCATTGTGGTGTTTATTCTATTTTCCCGAATTTTTTTAATACCTTTAGTTTTGCCCATTGAATAGGCGCACGCCTCGAATAAGCGCCATATTGAGTGCCCCCCTCCTTTGAGGCTCGAACATTAAATAAGCGCCCGGGCGTTTAAGCAATGCATTGCGGTATTGGTGAAAAAGTTCTCATAGTAGTGATAGTATATGCCCATAGCAATGTAACCACATAATTGAAATGAAGTATGCGGTGTTTACGTTATGGTTTATAATATGCTATATGATTGGGCATATTTAATATGAGATAAGTGCATTTGATATGTATGACAGGTTAATCCAGTAGCATGTTGTACAATATTTAAATTGTCGACGTCAGCAGTCCGTGTACCGCCAAAATCTTGCACTTCGCCACTGTAGTTAATTAAAAAAAAAATCTAATTTTTGCTTGCTAGTTAAGACCTCTAATGAAAAGACTGAGCGTGTTAACCCTATTTCATCAAAAATGTCAAACAATTGCTAGACAATAGATTAATTGTCCTTCTATTGTCTTCAAAACAATAGAATTCATTGAAAACAATATAAAATCGTATTTTCACGTGTTTGATTTGTTATTTCGCCTAAATTTAGCGGAAATGATGATAAATGAATGAAGACATTATTCTAAACTTTATTTGTCAAGCTGACATTATTGGCTGTAATAGAGTCTGAACAGGAAATTCACCTGAACGAATCTAACACAAGTCCCTACAACATACCGAGATAATTAAGTACGTGGAGGTAGAAAACCTCCATACTAAGTATAAACAAAACAAACAAACGACAACGAAAACATTGATTTCAGTCTTTGTTGATTAGAAAGAGATTGATAAATACTGGAAATTTAAGCTCGTAATTCTCCAAATAACATAACATCTTCAATTCTTATTCTAACCACGTGTTTAAAACATTAATTCCAAGGAAATTAAAATTCTACTCGGTAGTTACATGATTCCATACGCTTCCATAACGCACGAAGCAAATTTAGTCTCAAATAGGAATGTCAAAAAGGTAGTCAAAAGACATACCAATATAGGAACGCGGTATTGAGGCTATTTTAATCAGATTATAGCCTTGAGCTGAGAAGTCGATTATGCGGTTAAAATCTATCCTGTTATAAAAACGCGGAACCCGGGCTATTTTATGCCGATGCCTACGAAAAAGAAAAAAACAGCCTGTTTGAATAGCTATCTGCTTAGTAAGCAGAAATCTAATTATATAGGTATTACTTACTACAATATTGTTATTAAATTCCTTATAATGTCATAGATGCTGTTCATGTACTCTCTAAGGGACCTGATTAAATAAGAGTTTTTGTCCTGGTAAAGGTAAAATTTTATCTGGAGGTTTTTTATCTTGTGATTATATGATAAAATTTAGCGCGGCGAACCGCAACGAGATAAAAACTGTTTGCAATGTTTTTTGAAACAATGCAAGCAAAGTAAATATAACAGAATAATATAAAACTGCACGTAAGAAATATTCCGGCAAGACGGGAAACTCCGAGTACACAGGAAATATTTATCGCTTTGCCGGGATCCCGTCATGTGCAAAACAGGATCTCGCTTAGTCGGGATAGTTTTTTAAATTTCTCACATAATCATGGGAAACTTTTAATAAGAAAACGTTTGAACAAGCGGGAACTCCCTTTGTCTATTACTTCTGCAGTTAATGTAATACATTTTGACATCAGAATGCACGAAATACGTTATTGATTGATTTATTTTGTGTTAATGAATTCTGATGTCAAGGTATTACATTAACTGCAGAAGTAAACAGACCAAGTGAGATCTGGTGAGAAAAGCTATATTTATAACCGCATATTTCACCCAATCATGTTCTGTTATTTGATCATGTGCAAAGAAGATATTGTTAGATATTGTTCGCATGCTGTCCTTCTCGTCCAGTTAAGTACTTGTATTTCGATTTGAGATTTTCCCTGGATAATATTATTTGTATTAAACAACTATATACATATATTGACGTAACTGTTCAGCTTTTAATGATTCAAACTTGTACACACTGAACTGGATGCGTGTTGGCATGTGGTATACTTTAAAAACAGAGCAAATGTGTTAACCAAAAGAAAACATGCAGCGACCGACCGAGTCACTATTTTTTTTCCGTAGTCGGGTTACGTGAAACAAAGAATTAACTATGGGCAGCCCCATTGTATTTCTAATAATAATAATAATAATTTCTAATTTGACCCTTCCAATAATAGTTATGATATGTCACCAAGCCCACGCTTTTTGCTACAAAATATTTTTTGTTAAAAATAAAAAAAGAAGAAAAATCAACAAATCGTGACAATGTTCTATTAAGAAAACAAATTCCCACTAGTAATTTGTTTCCGCCAAAAATCAATTTAAGTTTGTATTGGATTATAAGATTATGTTTATTTTACTAGAGATGTTTTACAGTATAAGAAAGAGATTATAAGAGATGTTTATTTTACACATTATGTAACTTACGTTTTGGTTTGGTTTCTCTGCTTAACCACAGATTTAACCACTATACACGTTTTTATAAGTACATAAATACAAGATTTATTTTTATTAGGCAAACAAAGATATTTTATGTCACGTCAATCTTTACCAATGGGATGTATTCTTTGGCTCTCGCACGCAATTATTCACCTTTGACAAAATGTTACGAATATCCAAGAACTATGTGGGAATATTCTAAGAATATAGAATTTTGAATGAAGCATTACCCAGCCACCAAACACTTTTACTGGCTGGGTTACATAGTGAAAGGCTGCAATAAAACTAATGCTGAATGCCAAAAAATCTATTCACAAATACATGAAAACGAGGTGTTGGTAGCTCAAAGTAGAACTTGTTTCAATGCAATAACTTTCTTTTGGTGCAGTGCCCTACTTTGAGCAGCCAACGCCTCGTTTTCATGTATTTGTGAATATGTCAATACCAGTTTATATAAGGGAATATTCTGGATCATACAGTCCCTGCACAAAAAGGAAGATATTACCTTGCAACAAGTGTATACTTTGAACAACAAACGCCTCGTTGTCGTCATTTGTGAAAATATTTATTCAGCGATTTTTTGTGGTGATCTGTTTACTATTAATATGGGAAAATAAAATTACGCTATTGAAAAAGCACAGAAATGTCATGTGAATTTCAAAATTTAAAATTCGAAAAAATTAAGTCCACTAAGCCTGTTTACGCCTATTTGTTTTTATAAGAAACACGTTTATAAGAAACCTTCTAGTAGCGCCTCAAATTTTTTAAGAAACTCAAAGTAGTAATCTGTATTTACATAAGAAACCATTTTTTTTTCTTTACACTCGTAAAATAATCTATCTAAACAAGTTGTTTCTTGGATCATGGTCAGCCAGTTTATCAAACGTTCGAATTTCTAAATGTGTAGAGTTCGAAAGTTAACACCTCTTAAAAAATCAAAAAAATCAATGTTTTGCATCAAGAATGGCATATCGGAAAAATTATTTAGTACAACAAGGTCTTAGACGGGTACAGAGTCGAATACAATGATGGCACGGACGATTACATCAACTTAAACGATGTTGATGGCATTGAAGCTATTTTATTAGATTAGATTTTACAACTTTGTACCATAGTTTTCTTGTTCCTTCAAATCTTTTTTGTCTTGTTGTACTAAATTGTCCTTATTTCTGTTTTACCCATAAAAACATAAATGATGATAAAACTTTTGAATTTTAAAGGTAATATAAATGTAAAACATAATTGCGAAAAACAACCGTGAGAAGTCCCTAGAAATTTATCGAGTAGACTTAAGACTTAGGGCTTAGGATCTTAAGTCTTTTTACAAATTCTCTTGATTTTAGTAGCCTAGTACCCAGGCTCTTAGAACAAATTCGAACTTTCGTTCCAATCATCTTGCTAGTAAAAATTTAAGGCTTTTTGTCAAAGTTGAAATTCCGAATTTTTGCACGAATTTCCCTTTTTACCAAAGATATATGACTACGATTGTAGATAAGAAACTTTTGGTAAAAAAAATGTCAAAAAAAATTAAGAAACTCTTCCTACAAAAATTTTTTTTTTAAAAAAAAATACGTGTATTTGTTGTGGATTTATTTGGCGTGTATGTATTCGTTATACAAAGCAGATCGTTCTTTTTTTTAGTTTTGAATTAGCTATAAAATGTTCTACTGCTTCCAATATATAAAGAAGGAAGAGATAAACATCAACCTTTGTTTTCACAACGCGACTCTTACATTAACTAGGTATTTCCGAGTTTAAAAGTGCAGCAATCCATTACATATCTACTATCATGGAAATAAATAATTCAGACAAAGTAAGGAATATTAAGACTGCCTTTACATGGCCCCCTAAATGAGTTTCACCCTAAACAAGCTTGCATTTGATTGGTTTCTTCGATACGAAGAAATGTTCAAATGCAAGATTGTTTATGGTAAAATTCATTTAGGGGGTCATATAAAGACTGCCTAACTTTGATAAAAAGTCATAAATTTCAAGTTGATCTAACACATTTCTGCAAAATCACTAGGGAATTCCTCTGGTCGTGTTTCGCACTTATGGTTGCAAGGTTCCCAGTGGGCCCAAAATGGCCTTTCGACGTTGTTCTAGCGCCTTTACTGTGGACTTTGAACAAGCTTTTGCTCACTGGTTTACCAAGAAACAGAAAATAATCCAAGTCATACGCGTAAATCCATTGTTTTGGTTAAAAAAAATACCTACCATAAGTGTAAAATACATTGCAAAGTATAAGATAAACAAACAATTGTAAGTGCTTTACATAAGATCACGCGGAGCCGGATAGGTGGTCTCGTACAACTTTCTGCTTTCTGAGGTGTTTGTCCCTATTCTTGCCAAATACTAAATGTAAAATCACCACAAAACACTTAATAACTGAGAAGGACATGATAACATATATTGCAATAACAAGTCGGTATATAAAAATATCAAAGACTATGGTATTTTTAGCCCTATTCGGTATGCACAAAATACCCATGGGATTTTCTTTTTATCATAACTTCTGAAAAAATGGCTCTGTAGAATGGATTTGCAGAATTTGTTTTTTTAATTAGGGATAATTTTCCCTTAGAAACCAAACTTTTAACAAGTTGTGAAAAAAATAATTAATTTTTTTTTTCTTCTTATTTTTGCTTAAAAAATATTTTCGCCCAAAAAATTTTTTACTTGCACCACCTGTTTTGGAAGTGATAAGTATTGACGTCATTAAAAAAATAATTATGCCGAAGAGTTGTTATTGTGTTGC
The DNA here is from genome assembly GCA_032360805.1 of Neoturris breviconis. NCBI lineage: Eukaryota > Metazoa > Cnidaria > Hydrozoa > Anthoathecata > Pandeidae > Neoturris > Neoturris breviconis. Next base: position 8,614 of record JAULBZ010009440.1, read on the forward strand.
ACAAACTTTCAAGAAAGTTTCAATACTATAACATGTTCCCATCAAAAGTTATGAAGGGCGGGCACCAAGTGCCCCACCCCATTCCTACATTTAGAGCCCCAAAAAGCCCATACTGAATAGGGTTTAAATAAAAAGTCAAACTATGGGCAGCTTAGAATCTTGACATGCAGCTCTAATATACGGAAGAAAATATCTCCGATATATATTGTAAGCTACGATGACGAAGAATGCCATCAAACATGATAAATTATTCTATCCTTCATTAGTATGGTGTGGACCCCCTGAATATTTTAAATTTTGCTGTGAAAGAAACATAACAAAAATTATTTCTCAGGAGGTTATTTTCTTACATATTTTAAAAATACTTTCGTGACTTTTTGCCCCCTGAATCTTCTAATACCTTCCTAAAAAATTGCCGGGGGTACCCCACCATACTAACGAAGGGTTAAAGGTACACAATCAACGTATGTCAACTTGACAAGTGACACATACTGATCATACCAAGAACATTTTAGAGTGGGTTTCCGCCGCGTCGATTCGATCGAATTCTATCGAATTGATCATTCGGTCGACATCGATCGTCATCGATCGACAGCGGTCGACATAAATAGAGATATCTATTTGCTTACATTTCTAAGGTTGTTGAATAATCTAAAGATCTGGTTTGTTTGTTATAAAATAATTGAAACAATAGAAATTTACATTTGGTCCGTACAATGAATGCTGTTATAATATTTTCGTTTTAAAAGATTGGTCGAGCAAGAATATATTTTATCAAGGAATAATGAAATAATGTTTTAATGACACGCGGGTATTATAATAATACTACAAAAATGTATACACACGATTACTTAAACATTCGCCTCGTAGAAATAATTTTACCCTATTTAGGTCGGGCTTTTTCAGGTTCTGCCCCCTCCAAAACTGTTGGTGGAAAAATGCTGTAGTGGTGAAACCTTCCAGAAAGTTAGGTCAACACTTAATTAACATTTTAGCCAAATAATATTTTAATGACGTCATTACTCACGAATATAGGTGGTGCAGAATTATTTTTATTTTAGCAAACTATATACCAAAATGATATCTAAGTAAAAATAATATATATATTTTTTTTCTTTTGCCACCTGTCAAAAATATGGTTGCTAGGAGAAATTATCCCTAGTTAATCTAGTTTATCCTAGATAGCTTGTAGTAAAATTCCTAAAATTTGTAGTCATACATATAAGCTATTTATTCAAAAGGTATGTAAAAACGTTTAGCAGAGGGCCCCCGGCCTGAATTTTTGTAGTATTATTATAATACTCGTGTCATTAAAACATTATTTCATTACTTTAAGGGGATTAATGTTCGCGGGGATTAAAGTTCGCGGATTTCGCGGATTTTGGCCTTATCCGCGAAAATCC
>JAULBZ010009441.1:0-10016 GCA_032360805.1 Neoturris breviconis
GTAACAAGTCGGAAATAAGTAAGTCATGTTATTTGTAATATCCTGTGTTTATTTTATATATTTTCTTCTACTATAAGTACGTCGTAAACAACGTTCTTGTACTCTGGAATATATTGACCAAAAGTATTACCTTCATTTGATATTTCTTATTTCTTAGTACATCTTAATTTGCTAATGTTATCTTTTACAATGTTAAAAAATATCCAGTAGTCCCGACGTCGGTTCGACGTTGTTTCGACGTTGATCCGACGTCGTTTCAATACACCAATTTTAAGGGCATAGTTAATCGGTGCAGATAATAAAACAAAATAATAATATATTTTATTCCTAATAGCCATCTAATTACCATTTTCAGCAAGAGATGTGAATCTTTGTAGGGTAAAACAAAACACATCTAAGGTGAATAATCCTGTTGCAAAGGATACTCAATATTGAGATCTATATTTCGTGATTTCATATAAACGCGCTTCTATTAGGAATAGATTAGGAATAGATGGAGACAAGTTTCGTTATTTTATCATATAAATGTCTTTATAAAAATTGCGTTACTTCTCTCTTTATTCTTGTTGCTTGATCTGAGTAAAAATACTTAAATCAACGGTCAACATCAACAACAATCAACAGTAACGATGAGAAGTCTCCAGAGGACAAAATAGACGTAAGGTCTGTTCCACACGGAACAATTTGAGTTTCAATTTCAGATGTAAGATGTATAGTTTTTATCAGGTACAACCTAGTCTTGTTAAGGTAAATAGGCTCGTTGCTAAAGGAAAAAGTACCATTTCAAAAATATATTTCTAATAAAATATCTGAGTTCCATTTTTATCAAGATGTTTTTTTTTATCATGTAAAACCTAGCGTTGCTAAGGTAAATAGTCCAGTTGCTAAGGAAAAGGTACCATATTGAAAATTTATTTTTAAAACGTATCTGAGGCTCGCTTTCGGAAATGCGTAATATTTTTATCAAATAAAACCCACTATTGCTAAAGAAATTAGGCCATTGCTAAGGAGAAAGTACCATACTAAAAATGTATTTCTAAAAAATATCTGTGTTTCATTTTTAGCCAGAAGTAATATTTTTATCAAATAAATCCTCGTGTTGCTAAGGTAAATAACACTGTTGCTATGGAAAAACCTAGCGGTGCTAAGGAATCATCACATTGATTGCAATGTATTCACAGAATATGGAATAAAACCTAGCGTTGCTAAAGAAAAGCTACCACAATGAATATTTGTTTCTAATATATATCCAAGTTCCATTTTCAGAAAAAATATGAATATATTTATCAGGTAAAGCCTAGCGTTGTTAAGGTAAATAGCCCTGTTGCTATGGAAAAATGTACCATATTGAAAATATATTTCTAACAAATATCCAAGTTCCATTTTCAGCAAGAAGTGATATTTTTATCAAATAAATCCTAGTGTTGCTAAGGTAAATAACACTGTTGCTATGGAAATTCATCACATTGCTGCTATTATGCCTTCGATTATCTTAGAATGTTGCAAGCTGTCAAAAGGCTAAGTATAATAACCATGCCACAAAACTATAAACTTAAACCATGCCATAAACATATTTAAACCATACCATAGCCACAGTTACAATGTAACCATAACCATTGTACCATACTTTAACCGTCCATGCCCCATGCCATAAACCTACATCATAACCAAAACCAAACCATAAGCATACCATACATCTATTAACCTGAATCATAACCACTCCATGTTATAAACCGATAAACCCAAATCATACCATAAACCAATAACACATATGCCATAACCACATAATTATGACCATGAACCATTACACAACCATACCAAACTACAGTATAACTGCCAATAACATAAACCTATAAACCGTGGTCATAACCAAACCATAAGCATACTGTAAACCTAAGATTCTAACCAGACCAAAGTTAAGTCTAATCTCACTGAAAGCACGTGTGATGGTTCAAGCCAGGTTGGTGTAAATCGTTGCAAGAATACGTTGTCGAAGGAAGGAGGGAAAGAGGCAGGATTGAATAACATTTTTCGTCATAAATCATCCTGTAGTCGTTTCCGCTGACAATATAAGACAAATATTTCTTATCGTCACAATTCGTCCCATAAATATATTAACTCATTTTCAATATCGTCACAAATCACCCTACAATCGTTCTCGCTGACGATTAAAGACGATGCTGAGACGATTAATTTGTAACTCCGTGCCTATATTATAGCAATGTTTAGATTGCATTGACGATATGAGGTGATGAGAAATAAGACAAATATAAGAGATCAGTGGGGATGAAGTACAGGAAGTACCCAGCTGATAAATACACGACTGACCAAAGATAATATAAATATGCGACATATGCGACATTGCTTCGGCGTTAATCCGACATGGTCCCACTAGTTGATTGTCATTGAACGTAACCTGTGTTAACCATACATGGGACGTCCACAGTAATGATTCTCTTTATAATTATCTTATAATGGATTTAGTGAATCGTCTATGGAAGAAAGTCAAGCTTTACATTTTCCATATCCCATTGAACAGGAGACTGTCGTTATTTACAAATCCTTCCCTCACTTGAATCTGTATATCGACGTTAATGTATTTTAAATGATATTCCATTAGATTTGCGCTGTTTTACAAATACTAACATCATTTACCAACCATTTATAATCCAATTAGAAACAATGCACCTAAGGATGTAATTACAATTACATTTAAACATTTTTGTTGTCGATAAGTGCATTCCACCACGACTTACCTATGATACGAAAGTAGAAAGTGCAATGCCACGCAGATTTTAAATTGTGCAATACTGTTGTTAGCCACCATGACATACCTATGATGCGAGAGTAGAAAGTGCAATGTCACGCAGATTTTAAAATGTACAATACTCTCCTTAAAATGACATCTTTTAACGTTTACTAGATGTCACGTTACCGTTTGTTCACCTTTTAAAATCTACATAATAATATTCGAGAGGCGCTCAATTCATTTAGAGAAATATCAACTGCTCTCAAGGTTTCTTATCTTTTGTCACCAGGAGTTATATACTAAGAGAAAAGCTATGGGACTGATGTAACATGATTTATTTTTACTATCACTTTGCGGTGACATTAGCGCCCCAATTTTCTTACTAGATCATGTTTCCGAAGCGCTATAATTTTGAGATTTGGAATTACCATTCAAGTAAGCCTTATCTAAAGACGAAGATCGATTCACTCTCTTAGCCTGTTTACTACTGCAGTTAATGTAATAAATTGACATGAGAATTTATCAATACGAAAAGCAATTTTGATTAATTTATTTAAGATATTCCTGAATCGATTCTTCATTGCGGTATTAGCTATAATTAATAATAATACCAAAGCTACTATAAAAACGAAATAGTTATATTCGGGTTGCATAAATTACCATCTATTAACGTATTTCGCGTTAATGAATTCTGACGCCAATGTACATAAAAACCTTCAGACAGGCTATGTGAGATCTGAAATAACTGAACAGTCTGCAGAAGTGGCTACCATTATTGGCGATATTTCGTAAGGATTTGATTTCGTCCACTCGAGTTCGAGTTTTGGGCAAAAAAGATCCAAATTGAGTTTTCAGTCCGGTGTACAGACGTGGTACCATCCTGAAATTTGGTATCTGTATTTTAGGCAGTATTACCAGATTGCTGGCTAATTTGCTCTGTTGATTTCAGTAAAAATGATTTATGATTCAAAAGTGAAAAACTCGAGAATTATCGAAATAAAAATTGGTACCGTTAAAATTAAAAATATCCAAACATTATTAGGCAATGCTATTATCTCACTTGTGAGAACTGAGCTTAAGTGTTAAGTGGCGTTTACACGCTACAATTTTTAGTCACGATTCGGTATTATGGAAAATCGGCCACGCTTTTGAAAAATCGAATCGGCCCGATTAATAGTAGCGTGTAAACAGTTGCTAGTTCTTTAGTATAAATTTATTCTCATGGCGACATTTTGATATCAGTTTCGATAGTTCATTCAATTTTACGTTATAATTTCTAGTTTTTCACGCAAGCCAAGGAAGTTGGAAAAGCACACCGGACACATTTTGGAGATGTTGAAGTAAGTAGAAACAGATTTTGAAATTGATCATTTACAATCATTTACAATTTGGTTCCTCGTTTTTCTTTGTTATTATATCACATGCATAATAGAGAGTATTATTGAGTAATTTGGGTATGATTATAATACCTCTTTTCCACTCAGTCAAACCTATTAACCATAGGGGTACTTTGTACCACAACACCCAAAATTTCCGTCTGATCCGCTAATTGTGTTAGGCCCAAAATTGGTGACTTTTTACGTTATTGTATTTGAAAACTGCTGAAGATTTTCCAAAGGTTTTTTCCAAACGAACCCAGGACCACCTTTGACCGGTACGGCCATCAATGCTGTCGAAATATGTCGATATATGATCGATATATGATATCATCGCTAATTTGGGGGATACCATTGTCGTAATCGGTGGATAAAAATTTTAGAGCAGCGTTAACTTTTCCATGCAACATCAGTTTTTCAAAAGTTTTAGCTTTATCTCATTTGATCGTTCATTTTAACTCGTTATTCTCTGTTGAATGGTTCTCCCTTCCCGCACTAGATCATGAAGTCGTCCTTCTTTCCAAGCTTTCGTTTGTTCCTTGAGTTTTTTAACAATAATCTTTGGCCTTGCTATCTTTGGATGGTTTCTGTAACATAAGACTGGGTAATATAAAGTACACCATCAAAGCTATGTATTGATATTCGCTGTTTTAAACGATTTTACAGCCTTTCCTGACGGTAATTTAAATACATTTTTGCGCCATTGCGTTATCTCGTTGTAAATATCATTAATTATCTTCACAAAGGCTTTCCCGTTATTTCCAACATTTGTCGCGTCAGGGTGACGTTTGATGGACTTGAAAGCTGGTAAAATTGGGTAGATAATGTCGTCTTCGCGTTCGATGTTCATATTGTTCGTGTCTACTATTGTAGCGGTTTTTACATCATAATTTCTGTTTTCAGTTGCTATAATTGTTGATAACAGTTGATCGTTCTTGTTTGAATTAACATGTCTACGTGTACATGACGCACGATGAATATTTAGTCCTTTGAGTGTTGCAAAATATTGATTACATGAATTACATGTGTGAAGCATCTCTTGATCGTGTTGTGTTTGAGAGTTTTTTTAAAATAATACTAACGAAAGTTTATATATAACAGCTTCAAAACTTACTTTAAACATTGAATATAGTCATTTAAGTTTTCCATATAAGCTAGCTGTATCAAGTTGTGTGTAATGTTTTGCTATTTTCACGCAATATTAGATGTACTTTCACAACATAGAAATGATAATTCTAAGTTTATTTTCTGCGATCAAAATCATTTTTCTCTAAAGATCAATTTTTTATTAATAATAACTAGACGCATCACATGCGTGAACAATCCCGCTGGTATTGCGTTCCCTAGCACATCAGCTAGATGCAATCGAGTTAGTATGAGAGTCGTTAAGAAAGTCTCTCTGGAAGCTAAGCGCTCTATCCTTCGCGTTATTAAAGTGCCTAGAGGACTTCAAGTGAATACTAAATATAAACCTTTTGCGGTGGAGATTCTTAGCCTTATTCTTTTGTGATAATAAGATGTATTGTTTATATGATCTTGCTGATCTTTTTCAATTGTTTGTGTATTAAACATACAGAGTATAATATTTTTTATACATATTTTTTGAAAAAGTTGACTTTCATTTGATGAATAATTATTTTCTATGAAGGACGGACGGACGGAAGGAGACAGGATCGGTAAACCAAACAAGCTCTGCCTTTAGCGAGATTGAATTATTCCCATGGTGAATTATAAAAATAATAGAAAACATAAAAAAATAATATTTTTTAATATAATATAAGAAACAATTAATTCAAAGATAATATATTCCTCCTTGCATTCTTTTATTGTCTAGCATTTCTATATTTTTGGATTGGCGCAGTAGTAACATATACGTTGATTTCGTCGTTATCCAAAACTAGCGGTATTTTAGAATATGAATTTATAATTTTGGCGAGAGAATTTAAATTTCTAGTTTTTACGTGGTAAATTACAAGATTCTGGGGTGGTCTTCTGAAGTCGATATTTACAGTTAACTTCATTATCGGTCACTTGTGACAATATGGGAAATCCTCTTTGGATAATATGGGAAATTTAAAGGCATAATGGGATCTACATGATGACGTTATAGTGAAGTCATAGGTACTTTCTGAAAATCGCAATTCCCATAGCTGATTCATCTTCATATTTGATCAGTTGATAGGTTGTGACGCTATGATAAATTACATAATGGCTGGTATATAATAACGTCGTTGTGTCATATTTGGTCAGTTGACAGTTTATGATGCCCTGAGAAATGTTATAGAGGCATAATGGTGGTATGTGAAAATCATACTTTCCGATGTTGAATTCTCTTCATATTTGGTCAGTTGACAGCATCTGACACCCTGAGAAGTTTAAAGGCACAATGACAATCAACTATATGATGACGTCATAGGGACGCCATAGGGACTTTCTGCAAATTGTATTTCCCGTAGTTTGTTATCTTCATATTTGATCAGTTGACAGCTTGTGACACCCTGAGAAATTACAAGGCATAATGGGGCTATATGGAAACGTCTTAGTGATGTCAGTGATTTTCTGAAAACCGTACTTCCCGATGTTGGTTTTTATTCATAGTTGGTCAGTTGAAAGCCTAAAGCTTCGTTTACACGCTACGACCCAATTAGGCCTACGTTTTTTATGGCTTTTCATATAATGCACCCCTCAGAGTTCAGGGGAGGCAACATAATGTTGTTACATTATGAGTTTCGGTTAATATTCAAGAGAAAATCTAATTTTTTAACAACTTCCATAAACTTTGAGGAAGTATATATATACATAAAAACAAACCTTTTTTCTAATGTAATTTTAAAACAATATATAACAGCCCCCTCCCATAAAATCTGAACGCTGCATATTTTTCTTTTAAATTTACACCAAAGGTTCTTCAAACTATAAGCTACATTTTAGCATAAAAACAATTAGCAGGTATGACGTCATAACTTATCTTGAGTTTGAAAATCTATTTTTGTATGAATATAATGTTTAATGTACTGTTGCCTGGCAAGTGAAATTTATGCACATGGGAAACACAGTCAGCACATTTAAAGACGGTATAGCTGTATCGTAACTCATTGATTAAACTATTCAACATATTACAACCCAGTGGGGATACGACGTCATCATAAAATACCGTCAAAACGATGTTCTTTGGACGCTGATATTAGACGTTGTGTTCTCGAAAGGACATTTCTGAATTCAGCAAGATTAAAATCACATCTTGTAATTTATTGCCAAGTAACAATCGATACTCTCTTAATTGTTAACATGAAAAGAATTCCTTTTACCTTATTTCTCTGTGTATAAGCCATGTGTTTATTTGTCAGCTAATGATTTTTGGGTCTTAGAACAATATAAGCACAACAATAGAGTCATGTGACTTTAGTTAGTTCTCAATGAATAAATTCCAACCAGACGGCAAGTCTGAATACAACTACTAGGCATAACAGTAGAGAAAAGGTATTTAGTATAATTTTCAGCTTGCTAAAAATCATACTAAAAAACAACCCTCCACTGGTGGTATCAAACAGTTTCATTTTACTGTTGTTTTTAGGAAATGACAACTAACATCGAAGACGAACTATTGACCGATAAATATAATAATTGGTCACGTGTGCAATTATGTATATTAGATATTGGAAAAGAACAGATTGTATTGGAAAATATTCACGAATACTTACCACGGAACAGTTTAAAACTTTCTAGCAAATTAATCGGTGATAAACAAGAAGTCTTAAAATATTTCAGCAATACATCTATATTCAATGGTAACAAAGTTTATTCTCAAACATTCGACTTGGAACTTTGTCAGGAATTGATTATTGCTTATTCGATGGATCCATATTATAATAAGGAATTTCGCAAAAAAGCCCCCAAAGAAGATAATAAGACGCTTCCGGCTCATTTTTGGAGACTTGTACAGTTACAACAAGAGATGCTAAATTCTGATCTTCTACAAATGAATAATCAAACGTTTCAAAAATATATGAATAAATTGTCTACCATATTTACTGGTCTTGGTTACATTGACAGCATAGATTTATATCAATTAAACTCATTCAAACATTTTAAAGAACAAAATGGTACAAATATTTCCATACTCGAAACTCTAAAGAATGCAGCTAACCTAAAATTAAAATGTGTAACAGGAGGAAAGAGTGAAATTCTAGAAATTAATAATTTCATTGATTCGTGTGAACGAAAAATTCCGCAATTAGCTGAAGTAAATGAAAATTCAAAAGAAAAGGATAAAAAGAAAAAGAATCAAAAGAAAAAGGATAAAAAATGGGAAGATGGAAGCCTTGTTATTTATCGATGCGAACAGAATGAAGCCTCCAATAAAGGTATATTTAAACGACGAAATAACATTAAATTATCACTAAGAAAGAGATCTTTGAGCATAGCTATACTCAAAAACACTCTTCTACAGAGATGATTTACTCTTATTTCTACCCCAGTAACCCTCTGTTTATTATCTTGATAAGTTTTAACCTCTGAAAACTTTGAAGAACCTTCTGGGTGAGGTTTCCAAGATATTTACTCCAATGAATAAAAACCACATTGTACTGACATTGTGCTGGTACTGTAATTACCTTTAACCCGTTTAAATATACAGATATTCCCTTTCAGAAATACCTATCTTGCCTCAAATTGATACTTTTTAGGGTAAATAATATAACCTACAAGAAAATTGGAATAGCTATTTTAAGTGAATATAATATATTTGAACATGGTTTAAGACCTGCTGCTAGTCTATCGTTTTTGGGTTTTCTTTAAATTTCTCGGGAAATTGTGTTTTATAAGTTAATTTAAAGTTGTAAAATTGGCCAGTGATTCACTGGCAACATTGTTTCTCCGCTTCTGTTTTTGCGAAAATGTATTAGAAGTGCTGACGTTCTACTTTTGAGTAATAATTTTCTAGCTTTTTTTATGAATTTGTTTCTGTCATAACCTCTAATGATTTTCCTCTTCTGATAGCCATAACCCCTCTTAAATATATTTAAGAGGGGTTATGGCTATCAGAAGAGGAAAATCATCTTTGCTGTCATTACCTCTTGAAAATATCCATAATCATGACTAACACTAACACTGCCCACGCTCGATAAAAATAAACAAAATTTTCTAAGTAATAGTTCAGGGACAGTATGCAAATAGCATAAACTATAGATAATGCACCAAACAGTATAGATAAGGTACTTAATTATATTCTTGTAAATCAGTCAAATCTAAACATGGTCATGTATGTTTGATAAATCTATATTTGAGGATAGTGTATATTTTAAATTTCCTTTGAAAATCGCAAATACCGATACCACTTTTACCTAATATTTTATTCCCTGTACCCAATGTTTATATAAAAAACATATGCATATTATTTATACAGATCATACCAGACAAATAATCAATCGAATACATCGAAAATAAAATATCAATCGATTGATTTTCGAGTATCGATCAGTTATCAATAGGTACAATCTATAATGTATTTTTTTTTCTGAGTCATCGATTCTATTCGCATTAAGGATAGTTACCAGCTTTTTTTCATAAGATATATATTTTAGTTTTTCATATTTCAGTTTAAACGGGAGACAATTAAGAATGATCCTTTTTTGGCTCATTAGTGCTGCAGATAGTTCGTCTTGTTGTCAAGGTAACAACATTACCCTTACAAATTTAAAATATTTGAAATGCATTTGAAATGCATTTGAAATACATTTGAAAAGCATTTCAAATTATGTTAAAAACTCAAATGCATTTGAAATGCATTTGAGAAGTTTTTGATAAAAATCGTAAATATGCAAATGCATTTGAAATGCATTTGAGTTAATCTCTGATATCATTCACAGTTGAAATGCATTTCAAATGCATTT
>JAULBZ010009442.1:0-10015 GCA_032360805.1 Neoturris breviconis
AAGAACTGGAAGCCATTTTGAATCGAGTTCATTGTACAACTGAGTTTGATCCTGTGGTAGCCCTTGATATAATGGATTATGAAGCACATTTAACACTGCTTGTCTTGCATGTTGGTCACATTTTATAGTTAATCTTAACCACTTTTCGCTTTTAGATATGATGTCTGTAGTCATCGTTTTATTCTAGATTTAAATCATTCAGAGTAAATTACACATACATAGTATATATTAAGGGGGAGGTGATTTAGTACATTCTTATACAAATTGAGGAAGATCAGAGAAAGAAAAAAATATTATATTAAGAGTCCTGGGAGAAAGAAAGAAATACTATAGTAACACTAGAAATCATTTGCATACATTTTGATATTAGTCATCAAATATCTATTAATATTTTCACATGCTTACCCATTAATGATCTATAGTTAAAGTGCTGGACAAACGAATGCAACATTGAATATATACAACATTGAATGCAACAATCAAACAAAATATTTTATTCGTTTGACATGATAAATGCAACATTTAATTCAACATTGCTGCAATGCAGTGTTTTGACTATTTTACAATGATATTATGAACTGATCATAACATTCGAAACGAAAAAATATTCTCAGAAAATATATTTTGAATGCAAAATATTCGAAAATTACAATCGAAGGTACCGCAAGCCAAGTGAAAGTTAAGCCTGAGCACATAAATATGATTTGCATACAAACATTATTACAGTGTTTAAAATAATGTCTTTACGAAGATGGTAGAGTTTCAGGTTAAATAAAAAGTGGGACACCTTCATCATGGTAAAATTATGTCACATCACTGTGGAGGAGAGTAGTGAAATTTCATATCAAGGATAAACACCCAAATTTTACATGGCATTAGGATTTGATGTTCTTATGTTGATAAAGTTTCAGTTCCAATAAACAATTGGAACATTATTAAGGTAAAGTTATATCAAATCACTGTGGAGGAGAGTAGCAAAATTTCAAATGATTGCCTAAAGCAATGCTAAAAAATATTATACATCATAGCATTATGTACACACCAAATAAAAAATAGAGAATACCTTTATGTTACAGTATTGCTTGTGCTTTTAAAGACATGGTATATGTTATTATGTACATGCTACAGTCAGATCACACGGTATAGTATATTCTTTAACCATACATACATGTTTTAACAATACTAATGTTGTCTGGAAAATAAAACATGCAGTTTTATTTAAAAATTCATTTTATACATAGGATGGTTTTTACTAGCTGATGTTATAAAACACTAGTAGTGTGTTAATATATTTGTGTTACGTTTAGCGTTTAGTGTTATTGAAGAATATAGAAATATTTATTTAATGGTGATTTACGATGTGTTACATTACGATACAGAGTAATATTAAATACTGGTGTAATTGTGTATTGGATTATACTTACTGAAGAGACAGAATCAACATTAGTGACTGCTGCAATTCACATGGTAAGCCTTATTATTTAACATTGGTAGCAGATACTAATTAAATAGTAATGGCATCAAAGGATTTTCAAGCCCCACCGGCACTTCATAAAGGTATTGTGTACTCTCAGTGGAAAAAAAGAGCTTAAAATATGAAAAGCATTTAAAAGTATTGATAAAAAGAAACTAGCTCCTGCTATATTTCTAACATTGACTGGACAAGCTCGAGAAGCTGCACTAGAACTTGATATTAACAAGTTTATTGCTGAAGATGGTGTCAAAAATCTAGTCGAGGCCTTAGTTGTATTATATTTAATGGATGAAACCTACACAGCTTACAAAGCATATGAGAACAAAGCCAAGAGTCATAACATGGAAATACATGATGGTGTTTTAGTATACAGGCTGCTGAATACTGCTAATTTATCGCAAAGTCATATGGAGTTAGTGAGAGCTACATTAACAGAAATGAAATACACTAATATAAAAGATCAGTTAAAAAAGGTTTTCAATAACACAGCAAAAAGGTTCTGATCGAGTGGCACAAGAGTCATTCATGAAGGTAGAACCGAATGATGCATACTTTAATGACCATCAACCTGCAAGACCACACCCCAGCAGAGATTATAAACAACAGGAGGTGTTCTATAGTAATCACCGATTTAGGATGAGGATTACCAAGATGAAGAGGTAGCCTTCAACAGACAATTAATAGTGCACGCAAAACAAACCCTTTAGATTTTAATGACAGAGTGTCAAAATGTAGAATTATGCGAAACAAAGTTTCATTGGGCTGACAAGTGTCCCGATTCATATGAAGCTAAAAATAAGGATACACCTACATTATAACTAGAAGACACAAAAATTGCACTATTGGATGAGTCGATGGAAAAATTGGTTGGTGAAACATTTAACATGGCATTGTTGGACTCAGGGTGCACAAAAATAGTATGTGGGGAAGGTTGGTAAAATTCTTACTTGATTCCTTTAACTGAAAAACATATTTTTTAGTTCATCTGGACATTACTAAATAAATACTGGATAATTCTGATCTTATGACTAAAGTAATCTTGTTTTGTAAAGATATCAAGGATATATCGTTTAGTGACAAAGAAAGTATCTGTACAACTGCTGCAGAAAGTCCATGGAGTAACAGACTTTGCGAATGACATAATGCAGTCCTTGGTTTAACTGTAACCAAAATTGTTGAAGACATAAATTGTAGTATAGACATTGCTGTATCATGGGCAATAAGTGCTCCTAATTATCCAATGATAACAAACCTGCGTTAGAAGGGAAAACCACCAGCAAGGTTGTAGCAAACAACTTAAATGCCTTGCATGCAGTACGTCAAGAATTCATTAAAAGTGAATCTTCAGAAAAACTAAGATGAGCTATGAAACATCAAACAAGGACTTACAGTGATATCTGTTGAATCTTCTTTTAGTGAGTAAAATAAATAGTGGTTCCAACTGGTGTGTTGTTGTGTTGCGTTAAAGACTTAATCAAGTGTATAAAAGCGATACCATATCAAAGGTTAGTGGAGTACTTTCCCCCATTCAACAGCTACGAATGAGGGAAGGAAGAAAACAAAAATACATATTACTTGAGAACATTATTTATTTGGTATTTAAAGATAATGGTAAATGAATTTAACAAGGATAAATTTAACAAGGTAAAACACTTATTTTTAGGGGAACATGCTTTTTCACCTGTGGGTTCCCTTTAAACGAAGTTTTAAATTGTTAATTTTAGCCGAAATCAATAAATTTGAGAAAGATTAATCTACGATGAAGAATGTTAAGTCAACGAGCTTGCAATTTATTGGTTTCTTCGGTACAAAATCGTTGATTCAGCACCTTAACCCTAACTCTTTCTCTGGGAACAAATTTTGGAGATGGTTACCTTACCTTATTACATTATATTGTAAAACATTAAGCAAAGTGTCCCCTCCATAGCTTTTGATAGAACCATGCTGTATTTTCCGGAAACTTCCCAGAAAGTTTAGGTCAACACATAATCAACATTTTAACATTATTATTTTCTTGATGACGTCATTACTTATGATGACATCATTATGACAAAAAAAGATTGGTGAAAAGTTGCTAAGAGAAAGTTATTCTTAGTTACCATAAAATATTTTTTTAATATGACCCTGGGTAAAACAAAGGAAGAGAGAGCTCTAAAATTTCTAGTCATATTAGCCAATCATTTAAAAAGTATGAAAACCCCCCCTTCCCCATATGCCTAAACCACACCTTAAGAATAGAGCAGAATCAAAATTCCAGTTTAGTTTGACCTACAGTAAACAAGAAGATAATACTTTAGGTGCACAAAAGAGCACAATACCATTGGATTCAAAGAGGGTGCTGAATAGATAAAACCTGACATACCTACAGTAGGATATTGTACCAGCATCCATATCAATTAAACATCCAATGATATCACCTGCCATCCATTCCTGGAGAAATCAACCAATGGTTAAAATAAATAAGCAACATGGAGAAGGGATTTTAAACATGCTTCAGGCTTTATAAAATACTCCTCCTCTTCTCCACATATATCATGTTGCCATTTAATACAAATGGAGAAGTACATTGGATTTGGTAATTAATGACTATTTCTGCATACCGTAATTCATTGATTAAATGCCTCCTTCTTTTAAACGCTAAAATATTTAATAAATGCCTCCCTCTTTTAAAACTCCCTCTTAAAAGGGGCGTTTATTTGAAAAAGCAGGAATGCTCACGTAGCAGCCTTATGGTAAGTGTACTATGAATAAAAAACAAAGTTTAATATTTAATTTTTTTTTTAGCTCTGATAAACAGGAAATTTTTTATACACTTACTTTGGTCTGAAAATAAGATTTGTCGTTGAAACAGCTTCTTTCTATTCAAAAGTTCCCTTTCAGAGTCTCTGCATATTCGCAATTCTTATATTTTTTAATAAACACCCCCTTCTTTTAAACGCCCCCTCGATTAAACGCCCCCTCTGCAAAATATTTAATAAACACCCCCGGCAATTAATCGAAGCATTACGGTATTAAAACCTATTATAAGATTCGAATCCCTTTTCTTCAACTATCAGTTTGAGCAATAGATTTAGTTCATATTATGTTTGACAATATTTCTTACTTCAAATGTTTGGTCATCTAAAATTGATAGTGTTTGTAATAAGAGTAAATAATCTCTGCAAAGGAGAAATTGCTTTAGCATTACTTCAGGCTTGCTATACTTTTTTATACAGAATTAATTTTATTAGAATAATTCCAGAATTTAAGAGTGTTATTAAAACGAGTTTCATATTCTTAAACATGAATATAACTGCCAGACATCACCTGTGAAGGAACCGGTTTTTTATTATAGTATTCTAGCTTATAAGCTGAAAACTATACTCAAGAAGACTCCTCCCCAGGTGATGTCCAGCCGTTATATTCAGGCTTAATTTTCGGTAAGTGGAAACCAATCAAATGCAAAAAGCCTGTCTAAATAATCTCCTCCATAGATGATAAAAAATTTCCTCCATTGACAATAATTTGAATACAAAATAGTTTCAAATAATATCCTATGGAAAAGTTTTACCTCTCCATATTTCCCTGTAGCCATATTCCATTTACGAACACGATGTCCATCATAAGCATATGAATCTGCCGTATCCCCAACACCTTCCTAAACGAAAGTAATTATGAATGTGTATTGACTTTTAAAAACAGACAAAAGTTAAATTCATAAGCTATGTGAATATACTAGAATAATTTTTGTAGGTCCAAAGGGGACTGATTAAATGATTGAGGTTCTACATTAAGATGGTGAAAGTGAAAAGAGAAACTTAAAGAATAGGAGTTTTTGAAAACAATGTTTCTAAATAACTGCAGATAACCACTATGGAGGAGTGTATTACTAGTTATTTTATGGTGTAACTCCAAACCTATTATAGGAATTTAATTCAGGCAACTGTTTGAAAATTATTGAGAGTTTGCTGCCTAAATTAATCAGAAATGGTTTGAAAAATTGCTTTAAACTGCCGTGTAACAGGCTAAATTTACTTTACTTAATCAACTTATTAAATCATCTACCAAGTTCCATTGGTTCATGAATATATTTTGGTAAAAGCTTTTATTTTTTGCATAGAAGTGGTCAACGATTGCAAAATTTACCTAGATGAGCCTCTGCAAATATTTATTCAGACAATAAACATACGTTACTCCTCTACAGAACCTATTTAGGTAGAAACTAATCAACCACTCTCTACCACAGAAGGTATTACACTTGTCCACAAAAAATATTTAGTCAAAAAAATTACATTAATAAGCTATTTAATCACAATCAAACATTCCACCACAAAGTTATACAGTAAGAAACTACATTTATAAAACACTCTTCCAGATGCTATTCAGTCAGAAATTACACAAATTGCACGCTCCTTCACAAACCATAATCGGAAATTAAAACCTACCTCATTTGTAAATCTGCACCTGATAGTCGCCCAGCCAAGTTGCATAATTCCCTTTGAACCTAACAACACCTCATACATCCATTTACCTGTAGTTAATAACAGATGATAAGAAGATTTTCAGTAGTCAAAACGGGAGTAAATAATCAATGCGAAGGAGGGATTTTTGTGCATAGCTTCAGGCTTTATATCAATTTGTGAGGTTATATAACTGTAATGTTGTACAACTGGCTGAATCTGTATGAATGCAGCTTAAAGTAAAGTAAATATCTAAGCCAGGGGTCAATCTAGCCCAAATTAAGGTCCGGAATTTGGACTTCGCCATCTTCAGGTTCAAGGAAAATGTACCCCTTTTTCTATAAAAACCTTTGAATTATTTTCGTAAATTATAGTCATATTGGTGCAATTCTAATTAACACTAGATGCTGCCCTTAGATTCTAGATTATTCACCGTAAGCTAAATTTAGCTTCTTAAAAAACCTATCAACTCCTAGACAAATGAAACATTGTCTGAGAAACTTAAAAAGATCTATAAACACTACTAACCTTTACAAACACATGTGTTAGCCCTGATACTACTAAAATTGCTTTGACTTTCAAGCTGAGAAAAAAAGGTTTATTTTTAGAAGTTAAGGAAGCATCTTCAATATTCCTTTCAAAAAGCAGACATTTTAGCAGCTTTAAAGAAGTCAAAATCAATTAATTTGAGAAACAAATCTACGACGAAGAGTGTTAAGTCAACAAGCTTGCAATTGCAAGATTGTTGATTCAGCATTCTTCTCCTGGGAACAAATTTAGAAGATGCTCCCTAACATAAACAGCAACAAATGTCAACATACTTTTTTTTATAAAATCGTTCCCCCCTGTCAAGAACAAGGTCACTACTAGGAGAGGGGGTACTTCTTTATCCTCTCCAGATCTTAATCTATCACATGATGGGTGATACAACCCTCAACCTACTCTATTGACTCTGAAACATGGCCAGAACCACTAACAGGGAACAGGTAGGCGGCAGTTCTTCCAGAGACGTGGCTCAAAATTTCACCTGAGCATGATATTGAACCGGGAACCTCCGGATTATAAGCGCCACCGCATAATTACTGAACCACTTAAGTCAGTACTCCTCTCCACGTAATTATTTTAAACTCCATTCCCTGGTGGGAAAAAACTTGTTCAAAGTCTACAGTAAAGTTTTTAGAACAACGTCATTTGACACTGTTCTAGTGTTTATACTGCAGACTTTGAACAAGTTCTTGCTCACTGGTAGATATTCAATAACAGCAATAACTTTCTCGTCCAAGCTCATCTAGCAAAATAACCGTAAATAATCACTGTGGAAGAGAGATTTTTGAGCTTTCCTATGAACAGGGCTCAATTTATTTTTGATTTTTTATATACTGTTCAGGGGCGGCGGATACAGGGTACGTAAAGTTTAGTCACGCGAATATCCCGGACATAATTATTTTATTTTTAGTAAACGAGAAAAAATATATTCTAGGCTAGTGTCATGTATTCTTACCAGAATAGCTTGCAAACACACTTTTACTTTTACTTTCTCTCAAAATTATTATAGGGGTAATATTTGCTATTTAATTTACCAGAATAAATATATTCCAGGCTAACGCATTATATTTTTTATGTTTTTCCTTCAGAAAGTTCGCTAAATTTTATTTAATATCAAAGGTTTTGGACTAGGCACTTAATCGTATATTTCGTTTATTTGGCATTACTGATTATTTTTGGCATTACTGATTAATGATGCTAGGAATAGAACGATTCAACAAAATAAATACTTTTTTAAATGACATATTGTATCAAAGAAAAAAATTATAACATTCTTTACTAAAATATTTTCCATTATGATAAATTGGTAAATTTTAAATTTTATCACTTTAAAATTCTGCCAAACAAAAAATTGTCACGCTTTATTTTGGTCACATCAAATATGATGAAAATAATATATAACGAAATCACTCGAAGTTAATACAGTCTTTGTAGA
Organism: Neoturris breviconis; assembly: GCA_032360805.1. NCBI lineage: Eukaryota > Metazoa > Cnidaria > Hydrozoa > Anthoathecata > Pandeidae > Neoturris > Neoturris breviconis. The sequence continues at coordinate 7,895 of JAULBZ010009442.1, forward strand.
AGAGGTTATTGCCAGACAAAAATAGATGTCACTTCTCAAAACATATCAGACAATGGGAAATATTTGTTCTATAGGCAGGTTCCAATCCAGCTCCTCAACTTTGAGGAATATGAGTCCATATATCACCGAAAACATTTTTATTGATGCATCAAAAGTGCCTTTTTGGGTATTTTCCAACCCTGCCCTCATATATTAGATTCCTGACAAAGATAATAGCCAAATTGTGTTTATATTAAAGTTATACACCTGCCCTAATTTAGTAGTTCATCTCTAGATATTTTTAAAAACCAATGGACCCTTTTCAAAGATAACTACCCTCAGGGATATATCTAGAGCAACTTTGATACCAGTATACATGTTTGAGAGCCCAAATTATTGAGCAAAATTCTCTTTTTTAGGATACTAAATTACATCATCACTCAATTCTGAGATCAGAAAAAGGCAAGCATTCACCTCTACTGTTCAAATAAACCATCAAATAGAGGTACAAGTAACTTTTGCTATTTTCATGGACCCAAATGAGGGCTTAAAACAGGTATGCCCCTAAAAAAGCACTGGATATGACACTGCCCAAATAAGACAATCAAGTGCAAGATCACTTGGTTCTGCATTCCTTTCTACTAATATAGTAATTGTTTTGCTCTATTTCATGAGTAACATACCTCCATTCTCTCTATTCCAATGTTCATCGTTCCACATTGACTCGATATATCAACTAAGACAGTTTCATTACCAATCCTACCATCTTGTTTTGCTTTTTCTTCAGGTTCCAACACTAAATCAAAAGAAATGTAAATCTGCACAATTTTGAATACTGATGTACACCACCTGTTAGAGAGTGTTTCTTCTCGAACACACTCTCCTCTACAGATGATATCCAATAGTAATAAATGCAGAAAAGAGTAGTTTGTTAAGAAACTATGATACTATTCCTTATATAATATAAACCATTTTTTGCTTATCTGACTTCCGCAGAAAGTCAAACAATCACTGTATAGGAGCGATTTTTAAGCATATGTTTTATGCTCTAAAACCTGGTTTTCTTACCTGGTTTTCTTGCAGCTTCACTTTTTGAGATTATCGATTTAATGTGATCCTGTAAATTACCAAAATGTAACTCCGTCCTTAAATCAAACAAATAATACATAATACATAACTAAGTTTGAACATTACACTCTGATCGTGTTAAAGCACATAATACAGAAATTTCGCATACATACACGATCAGAGTGTGGTGTAAATTCAAACATCACTTAGTCACAAACTCAAACTTTCTGTATATGTGCCGCTTATAACCAGTGACTGACTAGTTAGAAGTACTGTGTAGTCGTCACATGAGGAATGATGCAGTTCTGTAATAAATAACACATAACTTACCAAAATGTAACTCCATCATAAAGCTAAGAGGTGGATTTGATTACGTATATTGGAGGATGTCATTTAATAAAATATTTTTTTTATCCATAACCCATTTGGTTACAGATTTTTTAGAAGTGATAAAAAGTGGGTACCCGACTATTACAGCCTGTGAACGAGATTTAGGGGTTTAAATAACTGTCAATTATCATTCCTATATTAACCTATATTAATTATACATTGTGATAACTTATTTGCAAAAAGATAGTAACTTATTGTTTGATAATAGGCAAAAAGATAAAAAAAAGTAGTTACCTTGATGAGGCAAGTGGAACATCACTCTCAGGAGATGGAAATATACTTGCCAGGAACTGATCGGTAGCCATTATAGACACTATGATTTATATCACTAAAATGAAAAAATAATCGAAGGTACGGTATTGAAAGTAGCCTACCAAACCAAGTGAAAGTTAAACCTAAGCACATTGATATCATTTGCATACACACTATATACCGTGTTTGAAATAATGACTTTACTAAGAAGGTAGGTCAAATAAACAAACAATTGCGGTCCATTCTTTTCAGTCACTCCAAACACTCCCAGTGTTTGCTCTAGATTCCATTCTTTTCAAGCATATTCAGAGTGATCGGAGTGATTCAGATGAAATGTTGAACACTCCTAACGCTCTACCATTTGAGGTGGTGTACTCAGAGTGAAAAGAGTGCTCATCACCTTAATTTTTGCGTGAAAACACTGATCCGACC
>JAULBZ010009443.1:0-10013 GCA_032360805.1 Neoturris breviconis
TAGCGAAAAGATCACGAGCTATCTGCAGCACTAATGAGCCAAAAAGGATCATTCTTAATTTTCTCCCGTTTAAGTTGAGATATGAAAAAACTAAAATATATGTCGGATAGGTTTTTCAAAGGACTTTTAAAAAATCTAGAAAAAGTTTTTTTGAGGATTTTATGAAAATAACTAGGGAACCAACCTTAATAATAAACAAAGTTCTATGGAATGTATTTTAGTGTTAAATACCAAGAATATAACATTGCATATTATTATCCATGTACACCACAAAAATAAAATGAATTTGTTATAAAATACCGATATACTATGGTGGTGATCAATGAAAGAAACCTATATAAATAAAGTACCTGTACTTTCTAAAAATGCTACAACGGAGAGTGTAGAAACAAGATTGAGTGGGTATACTATTTTTCTTAGAAAACATTTTCTTAACACAATCTTTTCATTAACAATTTATTATTTTTCTTCGAAAACATTTTCTTAACATGATCTTTTCATTTAGGATGTTGTTAAGAACTTAATAATTGTTTTTAGAAAACATTTAGAAACAGCAATTCCACTATTGTGTTCTTTAACCTTATTTAGTACCAAGGGCATGACATGCATAATTCCCAGACTACCTTTTAAAGATGTTTTTAACATTTACAAAAGAAATTGAAGAAGTAAGCTTCCTAAAATTAAAATGGAAAATTCAATTCTTAAAATTTAGAAATTATTTTTATAAAAAATATATTATCAGTTTATACCCCTAAATTGTATTTTCTTTTCCGCAAATTAATATCCACGGTGCCGAAATGTTCATTTCTTATTTCGCTTCCTAACACACAACTTCCTCAACGAATCGCCATTTTGTTTCTAATGTTCCCTATGAAAACGAGGCCGAACTAATAATATGCTCTCTGTGACGTACTAACAAGGATTGAAAAATCAAAACAAACCGAACGTACAAAATAATTAATAATAAACCAGATATTACAACTTTATTATTAAAAACAAATTCCACAGACTGAAATATTGCTGTTCTATCGTCTTGACTCCGGACTTTGAACAAGTTTTTGCTCTCCACTTCTTTTGAAATAAAGAACATAGAGCCGTGGATTGTTGTGCCAGTCATAACCTGGTCTCTAATTGCAAAAATTCAGCTTCACTATTAATTAACAATCAAAGTTTAGACTTGCCAAATTTGTGTTTTACTGCAATTCATTTTTCAGTAATGCTTTTTTTTCACTGCAGGCTAGTCTGTTTCCTGCAGACTCTATTCTGTGCACTCATCTTTTATTTGTATACCTCTGATCTCATGGTCAAATGTTGCCTCTATTTCAGGGCTGTATATGACATTTGTCCTCTAGGCTGATGTCATGTTTAGCCTCTGGAATGGAGGCCAAATTTACATCCCTGGGTAAGAGGTGTACAAATAATCCATGATGTCATATTTATTTTTTATATCAAACATTTCTATTTTACAATAAAATTATTTTTCTTTTGTTTCTATTTAAATAATGATTTATATTTGTTAATTACCTTTAACTTTTAACTTCCAAGTGTATAGTAATTAGTCAAGCAATCTAATATGTTCTATATATTATATGTCCTTGTTAATTACTGTCCCTTAAAAGTTATGTGGTAAGTTTTTACTTTTAAAAGTAAAAACACTTCTTAGACACTTAGAAAAGAATGAATCAACATCTTTATGATAAAAGAAATTTCAAAATTTTATTCAAATTTTAAAGTTACTATTTTCAAGTATCAATCAATTTCACAATTCAAGTTTAAGCTTACTCAGAAAGGTTTTGGAACACTGGTGAGTTTTTCTATTTGTATTTGTTGCCATTTTGGCACATAGGGCCACTCAGGCATATTTCTCCCGGGAAAGCTTATTCTGTGTTTCTCTGTATTGCAAGCCCTTAGCTTGGGCCTTCATTTGCTTCTTTCATGTCCATTTCTTGTTGCCATGTGAGTAAGGTAGTCTAGTTCTGTGGACTTTATTGTCTATTTCAGTCTTTTGGTTAGTCCACAGACTACATCTTGGCAACCATTTGGTTTTACCAGGCAGCTTTTGTTAGCTCTAGGCTATGTTAATATTTACAGTATGTTGTATTTAGGAATTTTTTTTTTTCTTTCTTGTATTAGTTTGAACATTATCACAATTATATTATATATGTATAATAAAGTATTCATTCCAAACAACCAATCTACCTGGGTTATCTAACAAGCGTGTCACAAAACCTTGTTTCCAGTTCCTATATACTTATACTATCAACGTAAGTATGTATTACCCTATCAGCATGCAACGTCGTATCAATGTTGGAAGATATCGTATTGACATCGCGACCTCAAAATGATGTCTTTCTGATATAGTTAGAACGTTGCATTCCCATCGAGTAGAAGCATTCTATTAGTTTTGATGTCGGTATTTAGGAGAAGTAGGTTTATGGTACACAACTATCATAGCCTCGTTTACATCCTTGAATGTACCTCACAAGCATAATTACGCATATTAATTATTTTACCCAGTCCTTTTTGTGCGTTGTTCATTCTCAAAGAAGCAAGCTGTGCTTAAACATGGCTAATTTTAAAAGTTTATTGTGATTATCAACGAAAGATTTAAAAGGTATCTTTACATTATTGAACTTGTTATATTAAGGAATCATTTTTTACCGGACACTCACTTTAAAACCATACATGCTTTGATGTAAAGTTGTCTGAAACAAAGTGTATACCAACCTATTATATAGCAGTCTTGTAATATTGCCTAGAATACCATAATTAAATCTCAGGACGGTACCACACCTTTTCGGTCCATTGGCCCAAAAATACAATTTGGACCCTTTTTGTCCAGAACGCAGGACCGAGTGGAAAAAATCAAAAAACTTTGGCAAACCTTTCAAGATTATCACCATGAAAGCTGGTACCAGATTTTAAAAATTTGGGAACGTAGTCTATGAAGAAACGCGGGACATGGTCACTGCCACAAAGTGATAGCAATAGCCCATCCAAACTTTGTTTGGTGGGCTAACAATCTCTCCTCCACAGTGATAACCGGCAGTTACTTTAACCCTTGATGTTTACCTTTGTATTATGAGATTGAAGATTAATACAGCAGATATTGTATGGATCATTAAATTTATTCTCTCTATTTAAATACAGTAAGTATATAAAAAATATTTGTAAGACAGAAATGGATGTCAGCAATCTTCTATCTTTGGTGGCCAATTCAGTTCTACAGCCTAATGTTAGAATAATATATAAAACAAGGTCGTAACTTACACATAATCCTGCATATTGCACAAAAATGTTGGTTAAATTTGGTAAAAGCTATCACACCATTTAAGATCGTGACAATGCAGAAACAATACTATCAGGATTTAATACAATTTTGCAAAGTTGAGACTGTAACAATGAAGAAGTACTATCTGGGAGAGCGAGGGGGAGGAAATTGCAAGAGGGAGAAGGTTAAAGGAAGAGGGGGAGCGAGAACAGGGGAGGGGAGAGAGTTGTGAAAATACAAGAAAAAGCTAATCGCATTCACTTACTTCAACATCAAGTTCTAGAATATCGATAGGAGCATCCAATAATGAACACATCGATGGTTCAGTTCGACCAAAATCACTATGAACAAACTCTTTTATGTATCTTTTACAAAGTCAAGAAAAATAAATAAGTTATACACCACTATTTGTATGGTATAGTACCTATCGGTGGAAAAGAGAAATTGAATGATTGGATTTTTTGTACCGCTAAACCAATTCTATCGAGTTCATTTACATTACACTCTTTGTCACAGATAATAATATTTTAACTATTTCTCCAAATGAATGCTATTAGAACTGAGACAATGAGCTACTCCATAAATTAAATCCTTTTTTAGTTAATGACATAAATAATTCAGACATTGTAAAAACTTTTGAATTTCCTAATTTCCACGAGGATTTACGGCCAATTTGACAGAAAATATTCTGAAAAATGTCTCATCCACAGTGATGATTTTAACATTGGTAATAACCACACCCTTGAATGAATGCTCCAATAACTCATTGTGATCAATGTACGTTGCAAAAGGAAGATGGTTTTACATGAAATGTTGTGCTTTCAACCAGATAAGCGGTTCGAATTCGTTACAGGTTCTTCTAATGGTGCCCTACATTTCCAAAAACAACATCTTCATACTTAGCAAGAACGGGGATGACGATAATTATAGAATGAGAAGATACAACCAATGGGCAAAAACCTGTTTAAAATCCGCCAGCAAAAACGCTAGAACAACGTTTTAAACGTTTTTCTAGTATCTTTACCACAAAATTTGAACCTTAGAATTGTTTAACTTTTTCGCTATTCCAGCACGAAGTGTTGCTTATTAGTTGCTTAATAAAAATTATTAAACATTGTACAATAGTATTTAAAAAAAAAAAAAAAAAAAATGTGTAAGAAATAATCACTATGAAGAAGGGATTTCTGTGCATTGCTTCACTCCCTCACAGTGATTATTTCTTATTTCAAACACTGCATTTAATAAAGACCTCCTCCCATTTCTAATAATAATATCCCGCTTAAATAAACTTAAATTCCCAAGATGTTTATTTCTGTCATTTGAAATTCCAAAATTTTGAATCATACCTGGGTCCCTTTCACATTAAAAACAAACAAACAAAAAACGAAATAGAAGGAAACTATAGACAGTTACTAAGCTAACACAAAGAAAGAACAAGACATGAAAAGATACGTTCCGGCTTCTGTTTTCATGACTAAACTATAATGTTCATTGTCAAATCTTGTCATGCATAGTTCATGGACTAAGCGATTTCTTGTACCAATGGAACGCCTTAAAACAGTTCTTTAGAATAAGCATAATAATCTTACTACACAACAAGACTTTAGGAATACCTTAGACTATGTTAACACTTGTTGGATAGAAACTATTTCGAAACGATCTCATTCCGTTTCAAGTGTGAGCACCTAATTAAAAACTATGCCGAAATGATTTTATTTCACCACAATAAGCGAAACGAAATTATTCCGCTGAGTATATCGGATAAATGGGGAACAGTGTGAACGCAAGGCCTATCCGGTATGTAATTCATTCCGAAATGATTTCTGTCCGATAAGTGTGAACATAGTCTTAGAGTGATAAATTTTTGAGTGGATATTTTGTGAAGGTCATTTTGGTCGCATTTTAAATGGATTCATTTTGCAAATATTAGCTTCCCCAAAAAATTACACGGATTTATATTTGCAAATGAGGCATTTTCGAAATTCAAAATTATAAATTTTGAAGGAAAAATAAGACATTCTGTAACCATAAATCTTAACTTTTACGTGGTTTATCTTTGTGAATCAATGCATTTGAGAGGTTTTGCGAGTACTTATTTTTTTTTGTGAATTTGCCAAAAATTCGCAAAATTTAATCCTTACAAATATTTATCACCTCAGGTACAATACCTAAAATATTGCTCAAGCTGATTCAATTAATTTTTGTGTTACATTTTTATGAACCAAGAGAGAAGTTAGACTCACACAGAGAAGCCAAGGAAGGAGTATCCGAATAAGTGTTATCCGACAAATCAGGGTCTATGAGATGCTTTGAATTTTAAAGATCACAACGTGCATTACTTAGCAAACCACAGGCTATGAGAAGATGAATTGAATTTATTGAGATCACAACAGGCATACACCATCAAATCAGTGTTCAAAATAAAAGGAAATAATCACTGTGAAGGAGCAATTTTTGAGCATTGCTTCAGGCTTGCTAGCTTGAAGCAATGCTCAAAAAGCACTCCTCCCAGTGATTATTTGCTCTTATTTCAAACACTGTCAAATCCTTTTCTTATACCTGTGTAAAACACGAAGAGGAGTTTTTTGTGCCAGCATTATATTCTAAAAAGTAAAAATTAAAACAATCATATTGGAGATGAAGTAGTTTGAATAATATTTAAATAACAAAATTAACACTATTTTACTATTAAATGTTTCTGTCAAATAAATGCCTCCACAAAAGTCTAATTAATGTTATAAACGCCCCTGTCATACAAAACACATCTGTCGAATAACATAGGAAAAGTATCTTTCAAACATTCTCTCAGTCCAAAATGCGCTGATGTTCAAATCCTTATAAAAGGGTGGAAAAAGTTTCAATAAATTACAAAATCCACTATCTAACTTTTTGCCTAATATTTAGGTAATGTGGCCAAATCCTCATAAAAAACTAAAACGCCATATAATTTCTAAATCTCCACTTTTCTAGAGTTGAAGAAATCAACAACAAAAAACCAGCAGTTTCGTAATATTGCCTAAGATGGCAATACCAAATTTCAAGATGGTACCACACATTTTGGTCCATTGGAAGAAAATAGCATTTATTTTTGTTTGACTATTAATCTGTGCTAATTGTGGCAAGTCCATGATTTATAGAAAATTAATTTAGATACATAAAGGTTACATTAAGGCCAATGGAGTAATACTGTAATTAATAAAAAAAAGCGAAAGTTAAAGAAATTTATGAAAAAGACAAATTAAAGTGTTTAAAGACTAAAAATGTTGAACCTTATTTTTTAATCCTACTATATTATAATTAGAACATGAAGAATTTTTATGATAATCAGTCCCAAATTGAGAAAACTGCAAAACATTTTTTATAAGGTATCACAACTTTTATAAATGGTATCGCAACTTTTATGGTATCGCAACTTTTATAAATGGTATCGCAACTTTTATAAATGGTATCCCAACTTTTATAGATGGTACCGCAAATTTTATAAATGGTATCCCAACTTTTATAGATGGTACCGCAAATTTTATAAATGGTATCACAAATTTTTGCTTCATTGGACTGAAACAGTAATTCGGGACTTACATGCCTGATACGAAACCAAAAACCTTTGCAAGACCTTCCAAAATATTGCCTTCAACGCTGATATTAATTTCAGATTTGTAGTACCTTAGGGAACATGGTCTAAAAAAGTGGGATGCAATGGATGCTGCAACATTGAGACAGCGATAAGCCCATCCAAACAGTAGACTAAAAATGCTAACCTTCATTGTGTTTAACTTTGTAATGTTATCGTCTGGTATAGGAACTGGACACCATATTTTAGCACTAGAAAAATATTACAATTATCAATTTTGATTCGTCTTTTAAATAGAACATTTTTTAGACAAATTTACCAAAAAAGCAATAATACAAAATAGTAAGACCTGTATGTTTTGGTTTTTTCTTCTTCACCTTCTTTCAATTTGGTCAGTCCATCCCTATAATAAATATTGATAACGCGAATAAAATTTATTCCATCTAATGGAATGAAAAGCTATTGAGTGAATTTGTTTCAGAAAATTTCATTGAATCTCTCAATCTAATTTTATTGCTAAGTAGTAAATCTACACGTATTTCTATTCCCACAGAATTCATCATAGATGTGATTTACAAAAGTAGAAATACCACTGACTTCTCCATAATCCAAAATTTTATGTAAAAAAAGACATTGTGTTGACCAATACGACACTATGTTGTACCAATTATTTTATCTGCTCTGATCACTGATTTGTAATAACTGTGTTTCGTAAAAACACTGATTTGTAATAGCAAATTAAGAGTAAATAATCAAAGTGGATGAGTAATTTTGCAATGCTTAAAAATCCCTCCTCCACAGTGATTATTTGGTCTTATTTCGAACAATAGTAATAAAACAAAATTGTATATTATGTTCTACAATAGTGTTGAAAAGGTATATTGTTACCTGTTTACTATTTGTAGATCACGGATAGCAATCAATTCAGTGGATGCATTAATATCTCTTTGCAGTTGAATCATATCAGCCTGGGTCATGCTTAACTTTTTTGGGTCAATTAACTCTGTTGCAAATGGCCGACCTGAAATATAACGATGCAATTATCATAGAATACTGTAGCGTTCTTTTCAAAATTAGTAACTTTTATGGATGCTTACTTTCTTTCGGATGGGCGCTCACTTTTGGGTGAGCACTTATTATCGGGTACATAAAAAGAGCTAGTGAGAAGATAAAAAAATAATGTTACTGATTATATTCTATATATGGACTTGAAATAACAGTCGAACCTCACTGTGGAGGAAATTTCTCAGAATATTTCAAGCCAAATTGGCTGAAAATATTCTGAAAAATCTCTCCTCCACAGTGATGACTGGCAGTTATTTCAACCCCTGCTATATAGATTATCCACCCTTCTTTGCAGGCTTCAAGTTCTAGAGATGATTTTTAATTCCTTCTGCTGCTTTTTGTCATTGTTAATCAAAAGTTCATACACACACAAATTTACTATGCCGCTTCCTTGAATCTTACTGATGTAATGTTCTACAATCTTAAAAGGCAAGTTTATTTTGAACAAAGTGTTTTAAGGTTCACTCTTTGTTAAAAGTGCTTACTTTCTTAATTTTGAGTATAATACCCTTTTAAAAATGTGCTTACTTTCAGAATGTACTTACTTTCGTGGGCGCTTACTTTCTGAACTTTACCGTAGTACTGTACTATAACGCGGGGAATATTTGTTTTGACTTATTTTAAGGACAAATATTGCTAAGACAAAAAATAGGCAATAATAAAAAGATACAACGTATATCGTCTAAATTTATTTGATAAAGAAAGAGTAAAAACTAAGCCAATCAACTTGAATAATAAATATTATCAATTTCAACTAAGTTTTAAACAAAGATAGAATAAACATGGATGTACTAGAAGCATATTTTCACATTATGGAAAAGGCACGAAATATGTTATAGAAAAGAATTGTCAGTGAGAAAAGGAATCAACTCTCTGAAGGGACAATACATTTTTCTTCATTCTAAATAATTTTGTTTGACTACAGAAGTTATAATGACAGAACGATTTTTAACAATTGTGTCTAAATTCTATTGATGGAAATTATAGAAACAGCCAATAGCTAAATAAAATATAACCTGTTCCCAACATTTTAACATCCACATCTTCTCTTCCAGAAGATAAGAATTTAAGATCTAAATATAAAAATTACTTTCAAATATCTCACTCCACTAAAACGAAACAGAGAGGACCAAATAGCCCTACAGGTTCCTAAAACATTGTTCTCAGATGTCGTATATCAATTTAAATGTAGTAGCTGCAATACTTCTTATCGTGGTAAAACCACTAGAAACTTTGAAAGTAAGGACTTCTAAGCATTTAGACCTGTGAAAAGTGCCCAGGCTACAGGTGTTAAGGATCATTTGCTCTTTTGTGAGCTATTACATCTGCACCTAATAATTATCTTAATAGGAATGTTTTATCATCTATTATTTCTATGTTTTTGCCCACTGAGATCTTTCAGCTTTTTCTCTGTTAAGATAAAAAATGATGACAATATATAGACCTAGGGACCATCTCCAAAATTTGTTTGCTGGGAAGGAGTGCTGAATCAACAATCTTGCATTTGATTGGCTTCTTCGTACTGAAGAAACCAATTAAATGCAAGCTCGTTGACTTAACACCTTTTATCGTAGATTAATTATTCTCAAATTTATTGATTTTGGCTTCTTTGAAGCTGCTAAAATATCTTCTTTTTGAAATGAATTTTGGAGACGGTTCCTCAGGGTTAGGATCTATAATATTTTGGTACTTCGGTATTTCGGTTAGTTTCTTAAAAGATACCATATCTCTGTTTTAAATAAGTACGTTAATCTGGTAATCTGAACGATGATCGCCGTGTAAAACTAGGCTTTATATAGATTACACTAAATTAAAAATGGCTGAAGTTACAGCTAAAAGCTCTAAAAAAAGAATGTGTCGCTAAAATAGCATTGATTTATTTAATTAAGGTTTATTATTACTAACTATTGTTTAGGATGTCATATTTTGTAAATCTGTGATTATGTTCAAATCAAAACGAAGTACAAGTAAAAGTGTAAGCTAAGACAAAGCTGTTTTTAGTATAGTAAGGGACCATCTCCAAAATTCCTTACCAGGGGAAGAGTGCTGAATCAATGATCTTGCAATTGATTGGTTTCTTTGTCCTGAAGAAACCAATCAATTGCA
>JAULBZ010009444.1:0-10012 GCA_032360805.1 Neoturris breviconis
TATCCGACATTAGTCACAAAAAAATATCCGATATTGATGTGGGACCAGATAATAAAATTTTAACATCAATTACTAAAATAGCCAACTGATAAACCTTCATAACATATGAGCTACGTTGTCATAGATGGCTATATCTTTATGAGTCGCCGTAGAGAAAATCCTGGGATTTTTTGAAACTGAAAATGTGACGTTTGCAGTTGAGATACATCGAGGTCAGCTGGGCTAATACAGAAAATGAATTTTGGTATCTCTTTCATCAAATACTTAATTTGGGCGCCCAAATTCAATACTAATCTGGACAAATATTGGTCAATTGATGCCTTATCTAGGGCCATTTATCTTTTTTAATGTTATTTTTACTATTCCCTATCAAATTTTTCCAAATTTTAATTTTTCTTATTGATAGACCTTAACAAAAGCAGTTTATTGTTCAGTTAGCTAAACGTAAACGAAAGACAACGCAAAAAGCATTCTGGACTATTACAAAAACCAACAGAACAACACACCAAACCGTTGAAAAAAGGACTAAATCAGGAAATTAATATCTAGAACTTCCACTGTTGAATCTCCACCTCAGCCTATAATATTGACTGACAAAATTATAGAACTAAAATCTTACTCTAATGATATTTTTGTGTGATCGCTAATCGAATGTGGCATTTAATCTATAGCTACCTACGGCAAAGGTATGACTTGCTTTTGACACTAGGGGACAGCACCCTTATGATGGTGATATCCTGTCCTTGTGTTGAGATATAGAGGACTGTCGCCCCTACCTAAGGGTATAGATAAATAAAATAAAAGATAAGATAATTTTATTTATCAATAGCAGTGCTAGCTATACAAGAAAATAAATAAAAAAAATAATAAATAATACATTTGGCTCAGGGAACAAAATATGTATGAATAGGTATGAATTAAGGGGTCGCAGTATTGCTAAACATTTTTCTGTTTTTATTGCTCAGATTTGCAGAAATTCCCATTTATTTTTAACAATTAACAACTTGTTAAGCAATTAGAGTTCCATGATTTGAATCCTGCCTATGGACATCACCCATAAGTGACACATGATTGTGTGGAAACTGCAATGGTTTCCTATGTTGAATTTATATCCTCTTTGAATTGTTAGATTTGACCAATGTTTCTGACATAGTTTGTTTATCTTTTGACCCACTATGTTCGTTATTTTGTGCGTCCTGTATCATATTGTAATCGTCCAAGAGTGGCCATACCCTTTGCCTAATGTTCATGCTATTAGGTATGGTCTCCCTTCAATAGCAGTATTTATTATAATCTTGTTTCCCTAGCCAATTATATTTCTTTTGTAACTGCTATCGGTAACTAAAATATCTTATTATTATCTTATTATTATTATAAAAACCACACACTGCAGGGTCCATATCCGGCGACTACGGCATTGGCAACAGTCCTCTAGTCTATAACTTTTATCAGTATGTTATGGTAGATGGGTGGCATAATTCTAGAACAATCTCAAAAAATAAAATTCACTGAGTATATATCTACTAATTTTGATACTCTAATTGTAATATTAGACAAAATATGTGGTTTAAACTTATTGCTTCCAGTGTGTTATTCACTTTGTTTTTAATTCCTTGTTCTGCAATTCACACACAAATAATCGTTCTTAAAATCATCAATGCTGTAGTACCCAGGCTTTCTTCTGTTCACACTACGATTGTTAGAATCATATTTTATCAATATACAGTAGTACCCAAAATATCTTCAATATGCCAGCTTTGTTTCCACTAATACAATAGAGCCTGCTACTACCTTGATAACATACCATTCTGACGGCGTATTGGAGTATTGGCATATCTGGGAAATTAGGTACCTTCAATGTTCCAACTTTATTTCTACTAACACAATAAAGCCTGTGTACTACCTTGATAACATCATTTTGACGGCGTATCGAAATATCAACTTATCCACGAAATCAGGTATATATATATACTTTCAATATTTCAACTTTGTTTCCACTAACACATTAAAGCTACCTTGATAACATCATTCTTATGGCACATCGAAGTATTGGCATGCCAAATTCCGTACCTTCCATACGCAACATGATTCTGCTATCCGATTTCTATGTTCGATTTAAATCGGAGACATGTCAATCTTGTATTTGTCATGCTACGTTGGTATTGTGACTCATGACTTCAGCTTCTTTGCTTCTCAGTGTATCATGTATCCCACTTCCTTCATCCTTTGAAATAAAAAAGAAAGGGATATTAGGAGCAGTTTGGTTTTATCAGACTATCTAGCTAACAGTGTATCAGTTTTAATGTTGACTCAGTACTCTTCTCCGTAACTTCGAATTAAATTAACGATCCCTTCATTTTGATAGTTGATTAGCAATCTAAAACTGTAAGATAAGGAAGTAACCATGAAGAACATGGGGAAATACTGTAAACTGTAAATTTTAGATATAGACTAGACCCATATCATGCTGACAACTAATAATCGTCGACCAATAATTATGCTGCTTTACATTGTAGTCTGATGAAACCAAAATGATCCTCTTATCCCTACAATCATATGCTTGATAGCGATGCTTCTATGTTGTAAACAACATGCACACTGACTTGCATGCTGAAGCTCTCTAGATATGTTTTCTAAATATTTTTAGTATCATATTAATACGTTACACCTTCTGTTCTCCTGTAGAAAAGCATCTTTGGAGGCTAATTTGCATCCAACAGGCTGCAAATTAGTCTCTAAAGATGCTCCTCTACAGGGGAATGCTGACGTGAATTCAGAGGCCTAGTGTCACCTACTGGTTTATGTTTAGTGACCTTCAACAATCGATTTTCATTTTTTTAATGACTTTTGTCCATTTAGAGGGGAGGGGGTATAACTGGGAGCTGTTAAAAACTTGAAAACAGTATGAAAATCTCTCTACACACAAACTGCATCATTTCACGTTTATTTTTCATTGAAAAATAAGAAAATTGCATTCCGCACCCGTCTCGCAATAACATCTTGAGTCTACCATATTTGTTTTCATTATTTTAAAAATTTACAGACCAGATATGGCTCATCAGACCAGCAATATGTCTTACAAGAACAATACCATGATAATTTGCAGACCGTGAAGAATCTTGCAAAAAATTTGGTCTTGGTAATACAATCAAATCACTAAAGAAATCTTGGACAGGGCAGCCTGGCTGCGTGTTTATGTAGCTAGCGAAAAGTTTCATCTCAAATTTTTTCTAAGGCCATTAAAGAGAGGATGAAGTAGGGGGTCCAACTACCAATCTGTCGGAAGCTATTCAAAAAATGTATCATTACAAAAATAAGAATATTACTACAGAATGCAAACTAGATAACTAGCAAAGGATCTATCTAAACTTGTCCATGTTGATGGATAAGAACCAAATTGTACATCCAAAAGCTAAGTTATGGCTTGGAGTCGGTGGGCCAAAGTAAATGCAGGGATGCCATCCAAGTGCAGACTTAGCCCTACAACTACTTTGGTATAATGTGACTGTTGATGGAGCAGCCTATCAAGGTGCTAACAAAGAGTTTGGGCTAACAAAGAATGCAGGCTCCTAGGTACCATTCAGCTATGCTGCAACAACTGCTAACCCTAGATATCTGACTATCAAAGATCAGAAAAGTACCAAGATCATGCTAATCAGAAGCGTTATTGCAGTATAATTTCAGCATTCATCACCCTAATGAGAATGCAGCATCACTATTGTAGTACCAAAACTGGTCCAATGGGTAAAGGAGGGATATGAGGCTGGCCAATATCATATTTATCTATCCCATAACAATGTAGTTGAGTTTGAGGAAGTGGATAGAGATCTATAATGTTAAATAATCTGCAATGTTTTTATTTAATAAAATTGATTTTATCTATGTATTTTTAAAAAATTCAATTTTATAGTCAGATTACTTTACTTAAATTTTAAACATATATATTGTAAAGTAGAATAGGATAAACCATGTTGATGGCTGATATTTTCTTGTAACAAGCATACAGTATAGCATTTGAAATAAGTACAAATAATCACTGTGAAGGAGGGATGCTTTGTAGCCTGAAGCAATGCTTAAAATTTCCACAGAGATTATTTGCTCTTATTCCAAGCACTTCATAATGTATATATATGAAAGTAAATATATAAATAAATATCACAGCTGATAATGAAAGAAAAATAATACATTAGAGGTTGAAATAACTGCCGTCATCACTATGGAGAAGAGATTTTTCAGAATACTTTTATCCAATTTAGATGAAATTATTCTGAAAAATCTCTCAGTTATGATCGGCAGTTATTTTAACCCATGATGTTATTACTACAAGTCTCGAAATAATATCTGAAAACTGTACTAAAAAAACACTCCTCCACAGGTGATGTCCGAAAGTTATTTTGAGGCTTGTACTAGGTACTGCAATTTTATTCTCCGATTTAATTAAAGTATTTCCGGAATGGTATATAGATATATTTTTTTTAGCTTTGGATTCAGTATGATCTTGATGGCAAAATTGAAGAATTGCGTTTGCATAGACTGCGTCGTCAACTGTTAGTGGAACATTTACTAGTTGAGGTCGCAATTTCATCGAAACTAATTCCTGCATTAGTATGTAGTTATTTATATGTAATCAGTGTTTGAAATAAGAACAAATAATCACTGTGGAGAAGTGGTTTTTGAGCATTGCTTCAGGCTTTCAAAAATCTCTCCCTCACAGTGATTATTTGATCTTATTTTAAACACTGTATACTCTGATGAATAAATGTAATAAATATATGGGATAAAAGTTGCAATGTATAAGAGCAAATAATCACTGTGGAGGAGTGATTTTGACCATAGCTTTAGGCTTTGTATTGGTTGTGCTCATATTAGAAGCACTGGATTGGAAATAATTCATAAATGTAGTGTTAAAAATACGAATGAATAGCCCTGGCTGGCTTAAGGATTTGTGCTGTCTAGAAGTTATAAACTAAAGTTAAATAAAACATGTGATGTATCCTGTTTGTGTTTGTCACAATAGATTAACTCAAAGTAGACGCATCTATGCGTGATCAAGAATGCTTTCAATGTGCATCAAACGGTGTTGTAGTTTTTTTACTGATTAAAATCGGAAAATCATAGAACAATACAGACCAATTGCAGAATATGAAAACTGGCATTTTTAGAGGAGCACAAATTTACTAATTTTCCCCGTAGAGCTTTATGCATATGCATGTGCAAAGAATAGACACCTTTAAATACCTGCTATTTAATCTTGTGTTATCACTCGGTAAAGTTGAAACTTGCATGCCCTAAGTGCTCTGCTTCAATTTTGTGAATTTCACAAATTTTTGGCATTTTCCCGAAATTAAATTCTCATAAAAAATTTGTTATCTATCTGCTGATTCGCGAAATTATTTTTAAATTATCAAGACATACTTGCTGGGTTTGGCTCTTCTGAAATTTTAGTAAGCAAATATATAAATCGCGAATGCTGACAGTAAATTCACAAAATTAAGTTCCCGCAAAAAAGTTTGTTTACAGTTAATTTGCTAAATTAAATTCGTCTCACGAAATTAAATGCATTGACAGGGAGATTATTCGCACGCTGGTGTGTTTAGCTTGATTTGATTTATTGTGATAAATACAAACAGTTGAAATCCATAAGCCCAAATGTGCTGTTCATTTATACTGAAAAAATCAAGTACTTGTCATATATTTTGATTTCCGATTATCTTACCGTAATTGCCATATATTTTGATGCATAGCAAAAAGGATTCCTGAGCAAAGGTACCCAGTTAATATTCGGATTTGTATTTTATATATATCTTATTCTGATTTTTTTAGGTTTTCAAACCATTCTTCGAAGCTTCTGACAGTGATTTGATTATTGTACAACAATTTGGAGCAAGGATAGTGTAAGTATGCCTGAATATTATAATTGCTAGACATCACCTTTGAAGGAGTGTTTTTTGAGAATAGGCGAAAAAATACTCCTCCATAGATGATGACAGTTGCTTTCAGGTATGGTAAGTATATGACATGTTCCTATCTGTGATGCAGTGTTTGAAATAAGAGAAAATAAATCACTGTGGAGATTTATAGCCTGAAGCTATGCTAAAAAATTCTTCCTCTACAAGGATTATTTTACTCTTATTTCGAACACTGTGATTTGTAATAATATCTAAACAAACCAATAATCACTAGTTCACGGATGTAACACCCTTCTTCACAGGGTCTTTAAGTGAAGCTTATTTTATTTTTAGATCGAAAGTTCAAAAGACATCTATATTTCCATTCAAATTTGACAAGGTTAGTATTTTCTTCAGACCTGGAAATCTGTAAGTCTAAACCAGAGGTTTATACCCTGATGAAATTTAATGCCATTTCAAGGAATGTATAAACTAAATAAACAAACGTTTTCAGTGTTCGAAATAAGAGCAAATAATAAGTGTGGAGGAGTGGTTTTGAACATTATCTCAAACTTTCTAGGCTGAAGCTATGCTCAAAAATCACTCCTCCACAGTGATTATTTGCTTTTATTCTGAACACTGATTTTTAAAGTATAGATGACATTACTGAACATTATACTAAAAACTCCTCCACATGCAATGTCTGGCAGTTATATTCAGGCTTGAAGAGCAAACAAAATCAACTTTAAAGAAAATTTTATAATACTTACACTTGTTATTAGTTTTATTGATAAGGAGGCAACTCATTAAATCTGTTCATTGATATATTACTACAACTATTATTTATGTTGTTGTCATTAAGTTCTAATTTGATTTTTTTCTTTTGAATTTCTAATCAATTATAATTGATGATAATTTATGCTTTCCCAGTCAGCAAAAACCTGTTCAAAGTCAGCAAAATAACCTTACAATAACGTTCTTTGAACGTTGTTTTAACGTTATTTTGCTCACTTTGAACATGTTTTTGCCGGTTCGGTTTACATGATTAAAAAAGTTGAGCAATTTTAACATTAAATTGAATTTGTTTGTGTTGTACAAGAAAGTGATGTGACTTTAAAATGTACAGTATTTTTAGTTTGACAAGCCTGAATATAACTGACAGACATCAGCTTGTTTGATCATTACGGTTTATTATTTAGTAAACACATTTTTTTATAAAGTTAGATATCAAAAACTAGTAATTGCAGTTAAACTAGTGATGTTGATTGTGTATATGCTGTATTACGCTTTTACCTTTCTATATATATTTTGATGTAGAGTTTTTACATATGTAAGTTATTATTAAACAACATATAATAGGAGGTGTATATATGTATTGTATTGTATTACACTTTTATCTTTTTATGTGTATTTTGATATTGTACATATAGTTCATCATTAATTAATAACATGATAGGAGACAACCAGTAGTCAAATAATTTTTATATCTGCAACGGTATTCAAGTAATAAATAATCACTGTTGAGGATTATTGGGCATTAGCTTTGTATGCTAAAAAATCCCTGCTCTACAGTGATTATCAAGCATGGATATAACTACTGGACATCACTTGTGGAGGAGTGTTTTTGAATGTAGTTTTTTCAGCTTTTAAGTTAAAACTATGCTCAAAATCACTCCTTCACAGATGATGTCTGGCTTGAGTATTATTATTTTCACTTTAGGGACTATCTCTAAAATTCGTTACTAGGGGAAGAGTGCTGAATCAATGATCTTACAATTGATTGGAAACTAATCAATTGCTAGCTAATTGACTTAACACTCTTCATCATAGATTAATGTTTTACAAAATTATTGAATTTTGCTTTTTTGAAGCTGCCAAGATATCTGGTTTTGGTAACGAATTTTGGAGACAGCTCCTTATGATAAAAACTTTTTGTTCAATGATCAGTTCTGTTTGGGAATCACACTATATATAACTTAACATCGTCTTAAATCAGTACTCAATATACAAATAAATAATCATTATGGAGGAGAGGTTATTGAGCATATTCTTGAAATAAACATAAATAATCACCGTGATAGCCTGAAGCAATGCTCAAAAATCTCTCCACACTGATTATTTGTTCTTATTTTGAACACTGTTGTTGGCTGTTATTAAATTGGTATAATGGGAATATCTTGATTAGTGAATAAGATACGAAATTTCTTTGTAATACTAAAAGATAAAATGAGCAAATCAGAAACGTTAAGGTCGAATAAGATTTCAGGTTGGTGTTATGCTAATAATAAGAAACTCTCAAACTGGACCAAAATCAAGGATCGTGTAAAGAAATGTGTATGCAGTAGTGAAAATAATAATCAAATAATCACTTTGGAGGAGTGATGTTTAAACGTAGGTTCCATATATATAAAGCTTGAAACTATGCTTAAAAATCCCTTCCCCACAGTGATTATTTGTTCTTATTTCGAACACTGGTTATAATTATTAATTGAATATTTTCAATTTCTAGCGCAATGGTGTAGAGAAAGAAGGAAGTTATATATTAGAAGATTTTGCTAATTGGCTTCGAGTACAAAAAACACAGCTCTTAATTCTCAAAGGTATGTATGATAATGCTATGTTACTACCATTGCAATGTACCTTATTGCTGAATGTGGTAAAACTTCTTTGCCCAAAATTCATCATCATCTTCACTCCTTGCATATGTGTTTAAAAATTCAACTCCGTTTGCGAAAGATCAATTTAACCTTTAAAGGGAACCCAAGGTGAAATACAAGTTGAGCTCATATTGAAGAGCTTGAAAAATAAATAACATTGCTTTTTATTTCATGTAAAAATCTTTATCGGTTTTCAACATATTGCATTTTTGAGGATAGTAGTCCTTATATGGTACAGTACCTTATTGTTAATATCTTCACATGTAATGCTGATTAGGGTATAAAATTTTTCAGTTACGGAGATTATCGTAAATTACATCTTTTGAAGCAAAAAATATTTTCTTAAATTGCACCTGTAGCTAGTTCCAGACCTCTTTGTATTATTGCTGACATTACATTATCGCAATAAGTGACAATCATATATATATATATATATACACAATTATTATTTTCTTATAGGGACGCTATCCACAAATTTGAACATTCAACACTAACTCATTGTCTGTACAAATCACTATAACCGAAAACACAAAGAGACCTGGAACTAGCTACCGGTTCCTTTTTGAAAAGATGTAATTTTATACCCAAATCAGTATTACTTGTAGAGATATTAATAATAAAGTGCCTTACCATATAAGGACTACCAAACTATGATGTCATAATTTACGCATAAATTAACCAAAATTGATTTCCTCAAAAACCTTAAAAATGCAATCACCTCGGGTTCCCTTTAAAGGGGAACTAAGGTCTGGATGTCTAATAAAGCATAAAATATCAGTAAATTTAATCAAAAGTCCGATATTTGTCATCAAAAGTACTCTCGGTCGTCGCCATATGCAATTTTAGTTGCCATGGTTTCATACGCAAAACACTATTCTTATGACGTCAATGTTGATACATGATAATTATAAACGAAATATCTGTTGTGGAAGTCGCACACGAAGGTCTAGAAGGTGATCAGAATGCTTCTTGTGAAATGGAAAATTACACTTAATCGGATACTGACGATTGTGATGGGAAGTTAGGCTACTCTTGTGAACCCGAGTACTCCAAGGAAGAGCTTGCTTAGGAATTATCGTTGAAAATAGGGAAAGAAAAGAAGTCGTCAGTAGTTAGATCTTGACTCCAGCCATCTACAAGCCTTACACTTGTTGGCTTTGTTCGATAATACCTAATAATACCTCTAACGATTCCAGTTTACCGACTGTTCCAGACATTTTGATTTGCGATCTTTGATACATCTAAATATACTATTTCATATACTATTCCCAGAATTTCATACGATTTTATACATCATCTTCGATTTAAACCTCTTGATAAAGTTGTTGAAAAAATTCTCTTTCGTTCAAGTCTGTTTACATCTGCTATTTGTTGCAGCAGGGGATTGAATATACTTTAAGGGGATTAATGTTCGCGGGGATTAAAGTTCGCGGATTTCGCGGATTTTGGCCTTATCCGCGAAAATCC
>JAULBZ010009445.1:0-10011 GCA_032360805.1 Neoturris breviconis
TAGACTATAACATAGGCATTCTCAATTAAACATTTATTTAATTTATGGGCTTTTAAGAGGAGTGCTTAATCAAAGATGGGATGGATGCTTAATTTAAATTCAACATTTTCACCTTTACTCAATTTTGTATTATGTAAAAGGACAGCATAACAATAAACATCAATCAATTTCTTCATATTCATCTTCATCTTCATCCAGCAGAACAATAAAAAACCTGTTGGTAACGGAAAATAATTAATATGAGAAAAAGATTGAATGAAATTACTAGGTTGTAAGAATTTGATTAAGTGCATTTTGTCACATTTCAAAGGGGAGGGGGGTTGTAAATATTCTAGTTCTAAGTGGTGGGCGCTTATTCGGTGGGGAAGGGGGCGCTCAATGAAGGCATTAAGGTATTCTCTGTTTATGTTTAGTGTATACATAGTGCTATGATGTATAATGGGTAATGTAATACAAAATCTGTATGCTAGTTTAAATTCCACTCTGTTTGCTGGGCTACTTTCAATACCATACCATAACTTTCTTGAAGAATTTATATTTTTATAATCAAATGATATAACAGACTATGTTCTAAGAGATATATTGGGCAATGAACAGAAGAAAAGTTCCGATGTATATGTGAAACTTTCCAACTGCTAGTGGAATAACTAATCATGGACAAAACTGGACTGTCTGATAGATCAAAGAAACAATATATCTTTTAAAAATCATATAAACAAATTTCATGTGAAGAAAAACAGTCCTGAGTGTGTTATTTTATGAATTTATTCACATTATGTTACCTTTTTAGGAACATTTGTTCTGTTTGCTGAACTATCTACCAAGTTTTGTGCATCTTCAGAGAATACTACTGGATAAATTTAATTATAAACTTACCAGAGAAATGGCATATAAAACAACGATTGAAGAAGCCTTGATTGTTACGTTTGATGAAGGTATTGTACATTTTACGTAATTAATTTCAATGTGTCCATCCATCCCTTACAATATTACTAGTACAATATAAGCACAAGATGATAATTTTCTTATAGATGTACGCATTGAAATAAAGAAAATATTGACGTGGTTATTTACAGCATGGAAAGAGTTGTCACTAATACTGAAGAATCATAGTAAGTTGCAAATATGTTGTATTAATTGATATTTATACTTATATTTTATCAATCCCTCTGTCTGGAATTCTGCTTTTGTGTGTAAGATAAAAACAAATACCTTTTTTACTTTTCTAGTATTTAGTGGAGGGTCTTTAGTCAACAATCTTAGCCAACCAATTTCAAGAATATCTGTATAGTACTGCTCTCTTTTGGGTTTCATGTGAATTTAACTGCTGTGATTCATATTATAGGACGAATGAAACCTGAGGAGAGTTATCATCCAGCTAGCATTGACTTAAAAAGTCCAATCAGTTTTATTTTATGCTCTGATAATGGACCTGGGCGATGCATAAAGGCTTTGCTGGACTTTCTTGCTTTTCAACAGAATGAGTTTCTGGAGCAATGTTGCCTCACATTTGGTTTGAGTCAAAATAATCGTAAGGTCTCATTATGGAAGTTAACAAAAAATGATTTGATATCTTACAATCCCGATAAAGATTTACTACCACTTGTTTATGCTCATTCTGATTATTCATTGGAGATTGGAAGAGGAACAAAAATAAAATATGATCTTTTTGCTATTGAGAAACATTTAATTGAGAAGTTATATTTTGGACGACCGCAGATTATGATTCAGTTTGAAGAGTTTATAGGAGCAAATGATGTGAAAAGCTCAAAGAAATTTCTCACACTACATCAAGCAATTCCTCAGGTAAGATGTTTATTTCTACTTTGCATATTTAAAATAAGATTAAATAAACGCTGTGGAAGATGAATGTTTGAGAATTGCTTCATTGTTTTGTGTAAGGGTCCATCCATCCGAGCAGTTTTTACCGCCATGATATTTAAATTTAAGCAGAGCGAAGCTATGCTCAATAATCACACCTTCATTTTGATTTTGGCTTATTTCAATCATTGAAATTCATTGTTAGGTTGGTATACCTTATCAAGATCAACGAAACATTATGGTAGAGCTGACACAGATAGCTGATATATCTAATGCATTAACAGCTGTTGAGACGACCATAAGGATACTTATCACTACGAAAGGTGACCCAACCCATTCATACAAGAAATATTTATGTGATGTGTTACATATGAACCCTGATGTGCGTATGCCAAGTCTAAAGGTAATCCATTTGAAATGATACATTACTTTTTCATTAATTTGGTTTTCATGTCACCGTAGTCATAACTCATTGGTGTAGATGACATAAGTAAGTACACCAATCTATGAGAGATTAAATAATATCACTGTAAAATCTCATGATCGATTGTACACGGTAATTTTATTTTGATAATCCCCATAAAAGTCTGTCTGTCAAAGAGGTTTAACAGTCGTCTAGTTTTAGCATATATTTTGTTTTAATGGAAATGTATCATTTGTGTATGCAACGGTTAACATAAAGACAAATAATCGCTGTGGAAGAGATGTTTGAGCTCAAAATTATCTCCTCCACAGTGATTGTTTACTCTTATTTCGACCACTAATATGAAAGATGAAACGTTAAAATTTATATATCAACTTTCAAAAATTAATGACCAATATGAAAAGTGGTATACAGATGCCATTGTAGGAATTACCATATATATGGAAACTTTGAAATTTTCTAGCAGAGAGAATTGGTAACTTGGTATTTTTGAATAAGTGCCATGCCCTTGTAGACTTTTTGGATAGTTGGCAAACAGAGTTGCTTAGAAGTAACTATTGCAATAACTGATATATCTGAAAAGTGTATATTAGACCATATGCACTGTAAATAAAAGAACTCACTGGCTAAATGTATATTTTGCATACCAGAATGCTCAGTGGTTAAGCAGTTACGTTTATAATCCAGAGGTCCCAGATCCACCCTCGGGTGGAATAAACCCTTTGGAGGAAATCTTGAGTCACGTCCCTGTAGCAATACTGTCTATCTATCTGCTCCCCTGTAAAGTGGTTTTGACCATGTTTTAGAGTAAATAAGATAGATAGAGGTTTGAATCAGGAGATTGATTAAGATCTGATGAGAGCATTGCCTCTTCTAGTAGTAGCTTCGTCCTTGATAGAGGGAGATTATATTTCTTAAAAAAAATACACATTTTGCAAAAAGAAAGTTAATAGTAGATTAGCTAGTACTATTTTAATACCTTACAAAGGTCTACAAAACCAAATCAATACCACAGTTACCTGCTAACGTGACTTATATACTCATGCAGTCCGGTATTTCAAACTTTCGTTATTTCGTACGAATTTTAAAGTCCCTTTGGTCCCTTCAATTAATTCCTTTGGTTATTTCAAACTATTTTTCTGGTCAACTGACGATACGAAATAACCAGATACTACACTGTATGTGTATTTTCCAGACTATGATCCCAGGGGGCAAAAATGTGGACTTTGAACAAGTTTTTTTCCCTCTGAAATATCTCGAAGAGTTGCAGAGTTCCATAAATGCAGAAATCAACGAAACATATTATTATAACTTGACTGTTGAATATATTTCATAATAAGTACCTAAATTTTAACTTTTAGATGCAAAAATCTATTCAATTTTGTCACTTAACATCATTGTGGATCTCGTTAACTATAGAAAGAGCAACACGCCTACATTCAAATTTGCAAGTAAGCCTTTTTTTGTAAAAGCATGTACTATATATATTGCAAATTAATTGGTTCCTTCATAATAGAGACCAATCAGTTGGATGGTTTCTTACTCTTCTCCACAGTTACAACACTCAACGTCTACATTTAGAATAACCTTAAAGGTGGATTTACGCTAGGCAGAAGAATTTTGCGCAAAAGCCGGAAGAAGACATTCCATTCCGCCGTAGCTGCCACATTCCGCCGTAAACTCTCTGAAAACTCCCGCATGTTGTCGTTTTGTGCTAAAATTCAAATGACAGCCTTCCTAGGCTATCCATTAGTAAAAATTGACATCACTCAATTTAGCGGTCGAAATAAGAGTAAATAATCACTGTGGCAAAGGGATGTTTGAGCATTGCTTCAGGTTTTATAGCCTGAAGCTATGTTCAAACTTCACTCCTACATAGTGTTTTTTTGTTCATATTTCAACCATTGAGAATTACTTTTTATTTCCTAATACTTCTAACTTTTATTAAGGAAGCCTTTCCTGATATTGAAGACATGTTTCGAATAAAACTTGATGATGGTGTTAGTAAACAATTGAAGAAATATTTGCAAGTAGTTGAAGTACCTGTATTGCTATCTTTACTTACACAGTATATTGTCTCTGAGTTACCTGTAAATATTCAACTAGATGCTGATCTTCCGTAAGTATTAGAGTTGATTTTCACTAGGCGACAAATTCTATGCGAAAGTCAAATGACGATATTCCATTGGTCAATTTCTACCAATGGGATGTCTGCTTTTTGGTTATGGTATGGAATTTGCCACCTAGTGGAAATGAACCTTTAAATTAAGGTGGACCTTCACTAGGCGAATTCATTCGCGCGAATGCTAAATAAAGCCATTACATTGGTTGAAAGTGATGTTACCTGACAGGTGGTGTTGCCTTCAATGTAATGGCTTCATTTAGGATTCGCACGAACGAATTCTCCTAGTAGAGATGCGCCTTTAATCAATACACCATGAAAGATTGCATGTTTTTTACATATTCTCCATATATAGACTGTGTGTTGCTATACATGCTAATAAACAGTTCATATATCTCTTATATCCAATAATCAGTTCTCTTGTTCTCAGGACTACTTGTGTGTATGATAGATGGTAGATAAGCACGATGTGACAAGCTTATGATTCTGGATACCTCTGGATGATTACCATTATAACTGTCTGTTCCATATATTTAGTTTCATGCAATTTTAACCATTACCTTATGCTAATTTTCGTGCAACGAGAAAAATAATATTTTACGCACATATTAATTTTTATGAATATTAACATTCACGCTTGGCAACCGATGAAAAATAATTAAACTTGCTTAGAGTGGAGTGGATGACTGTGCCAAAAAGAGCTTATTTTGCAGCATTTTTTCGTGCGAATAAAAGATGTTTTAATGTTAATTTTCATGAATTTTTACCAATTTAAGCGAAATTCGCAGAGCAACAAAATTTTCTTAGTGATATATGAGTGAAAACTAATTAGCTAATAACCAAGTTACTGAAAACACTAGATACATGTTGTAGAGGATTTGATAAATATTTCTAACTTTTTTGGAAAATTCCTGTGATTCGTAAAAATTTGGAATTTTGAATTAATTCCTGCGGATTGCGATTTATTCTACACTGAGCAACACGTAATTGCAAATATGGCGAGAAAGTTTTTTGGGAATAATTAATTACTTTAGGGATAAATTTTACCCTGAGAGAAATATGTCATCGTGTGCTGAATTAATTCCTGCGGATTGCGATTTATTCTACATTTCTACAGAATTTATTCCTGCAAATAAGCGGCAAACCCGCAAGACGTTCTTCCTTTAAGGCGGATCTCCACTAGACGAATTCGTTTGCTCGAATTTTAAATAAAGCCATTGCATTGGTTGAAAGTGACATCACCTAACAGGTGACGTAGCTTTTAACCAATGTAATAGCTTCACTTATAATGCGTGCAAACGAATTTGCCTAGTGGAGGCCTTAAAGGTAATTGTACATGGCACAGTCCTTCTTTTTTCTGGTAATTTCTTAAAGCGTCTCGGGGACGATACCATACTCAAACTTATAATGAGCGTCTTAGTAAGTGTTATGCCATTACACAAGGAGCTACATTTGAATTTTAAACCATGAAATTTGGAATCATATAAATTTTCGGATACTGAAGTAGACTAAACTTCCAAAATCATGAAAGTCTACGATATCAACCAAAAAGTATTCTTCTTATTTTGTCACACTGATAAAGATGGATTTACACTAGGCGAATCTTTTGCGTGAAAGCCAAAAGAAAACATTTCATCGGTAGAAATTTGCCTCACATTACCTTAGGAGTTCGAAAATTAGTACCTAACAACTTTCACACGCTTATGGTATGTAAAAGACTAATGCAGTAAATTTTTACAATATTGATTGCAACAACAGCTACAATCTCTACCATGTTCTCTGTAGGCATGTGTTTATCTTGTCATCCTTAGAACTACATCACATACACATAATCTGCCTTGCCCGCACGCGATGTCCAAGTCATGTTAAAAAGCCGTCGTTTTGATGTCGCGATGCCAAAACAGCATCTTTTAGAACAATGTCTTCGATGTTGTTCTAGCATCTTTACTGCAGACTTTGAACAAGATTTTACCCTCTGGGTTATTAGATTGAATAATAAGTGGACAAATATAGAAAATATAAAGAAGAGTGCTGACTCAACAATATTTAGAATCAATTGAAATCAATCCGTTGCAAAGTGGTTGACGTAGTAACACCCTCCATCTGTGCAGCTTAGTTTTTTTTTAATTTGTTCAATTTGAATTTGGTTTCCATGAACTTATGAAAGAAGTCAAATTTGGAAAAGCATTTTGAGTTGGGCCCAAAGATATGGTTCAGTATCTGTTATGTAACTTTGTGATCGTATTTTATAAATTTTAACACTCATCTATATTTTGTGCAGACTTTTTCCAACTCCATGTGGTAATAATTTACGATTTTTATTTAGGCTTCAGGATGCGTTAGAATATCTTATTGGTCAGAATGGTTTAAACGAAGAATATGGAGCTGATATACCTGATTACATAGAGCTAAAACATATATATGCTTTTTGGAAATTAGTTACTGATTTTAACCAACAACAGCTGCAATAACAACGGTTGATATTAAATTGCTGACGTCAGCAAACAATAGACACGTGTAATGATTACCTGCTATGTGTCGTCATGCAGGGAACTTTATATGATTATTATAAATTAAATTCCACTAAAATTTTTTCAATAAACTTACAATTGATTGGTTCCTTGTTCATAAGAAACCAATCAAATTTCAAGTATTATGAAGAAACCAAAAAATATTTTGATCACAAATAAAAGTTTTGTGTTATACATAAATTAAACTAAAGTTAACTATCTCCACTAGGTGAATTCGTTCGCTAGATGACGTCGCTTTCAACCAATTAGATGGCTTCGTTTAGAATTCGAGTGAACAAATTCGCCTAGTGGGAATCTGCCTTAAGGAACCAAAAGCAACTTTTTCATCAGTAGATTTAATTGATGAAACAAAAATGAAAGGGTATGTCAACGACTTTTCTTCTTTGGTGTGAAACCGATTCATGGTAGTTTCAAAATCGCTTTTTAGAATTTTTTAAAACATCAGCCAATTAAAAGTTGATGTTGATTTCATAAAGATTTTGTTCCATATATGTATATATTCCATGCTCACTGTCTGGCACCCGTCTTGTTTGGCCAACCGTTTTTTAAATTGCTCGTGTATGCCACTGATCAGATAGATTTTTTAATTTTGATTTTGACCTAAGAAGTGCCGGCTTATTGAATTACTTAGGGACCGTCTCAAAATTTCGCTACAAAACCTACTTTTTTTGTTAGGGGTTAAATCAACTAAAATTGTCAACATTCAACAAAAATGAATTTCAGCAGAAGTGTGTTAGGTCAATGAACTTGCAATGGATTGGTTTCTTCGATACGAAGAAACCGATCCATTGCAAGATCATTGATTCAATACTCTCCTCAATAGATTTTATTTTTCAGACGGTACTTTATATCTCAAGGATTTGTTCTATTTTCTATTTTATATTTAAATACATTTTTCACAGAATACCTTACCTTCTAAAAATGCACAGTATTTACAGTATTTT
Organism: Neoturris breviconis; assembly: GCA_032360805.1. NCBI lineage: Eukaryota > Metazoa > Cnidaria > Hydrozoa > Anthoathecata > Pandeidae > Neoturris > Neoturris breviconis. The sequence goes on from JAULBZ010009445.1 coordinate 7,843, forward strand.
TTAATTACAATTATTTTTTATATTTTTTATTTTTAATTATTTAATTTAATCTAAAAAATGATCCCAGTACGGATGCGTGACGTCTAATAAATGTTGATAGGATATGACATCAAAACGACGTCATTTACACATTAGTTAGACGTCGCGTGACGTCAGTGATGCTTATTTTATTGTATCCTATTTACATAATGCTGACGACAACTTCTTATTTTGTATAGAAAACACCGATGTTAATAAAAAACGACGCCTCATAGAGGCCGTGTATGTGCATATGAGTTAAGTCAAACTCACTCCCAGCGCTTCATGTCTCTTCGATGTTTTTCTTGGGTGTATATGCTGACGAAGAAATATTTCTCTATCGACATATACACCCGAGAAAAAGAGACAAAAAGCGCTGAGAACGAGTTTAGAGTTGAGTTATATCATGGTGATTTTAGAAACCGCAAAGACGGAGGTTGAACAATATTATTTTCTAAATATTTTCTAAATAACATAATAAACATACAACATAATATTCTGCTTTTTATTCAGCTGGGCTCGTGACGTGTAAACGCCGAAAAGACGTCCCTTTGACGTTAAATATATTTAAAGGAGTTAAATTACATAATTCGATGGACGCGACCCGTCATGAATAAAAGTATAAAATAATAAAATTTAAATAATAATAATAATAATAATAATGAAATAAACTAAATTAAATAAAACATTCATAAATACGATAGATGATTTATGGATCATAATTAAGTAACTTCGATTCGACGGTGACCAACTTAATGTCAACTTCTTGAAGGTTCTCCCGGTGAAATGGTGACCAACTTCCCCTTAGGGTTGAAAGCCATTACGTCGAAAAACACCATTTGTTTCTTGATCCAGACCCCTCTAGTAGAAAGGTCAACACATTCTGATTTGATTGTACTTGCAGAAAATTGTTCACCAGATTAGGAAAACATTCACGCCGCCTGTAGATGTAAGGCTTTTCTGCGGTGAGCGGCAGGCAGAAGGACTTTAAATAAAAATATTAAAGGAGCATCCTCCCGCTATGGGCCGCGTTTGTTTACATTCGATTTTTGAAAAGCAAAGCCGATAAATAAGTTACATATTTTATCTAACATGGTCACAATATAAACCATTTTCTTTCAATATATATAAGACATTTGTCATCACATCTTTTTTTTTGCACAAAGTTCTTGCCTTGGACAGGATAGATTCAAGAGCACTTTGTTCTGGGATGGACAGTTGGTCAACGGGTGATTGGAGAGTGCTAATGGGAGATGTTACCTTCGATTGTGTGGTTGGGTATATGTAGTGAAGTCACGTGAGTAAATGAAGGTTGGTGATTGGTGGTGTAGTCATTACAACTTGATTCTGATTGGTGGAGAGATAAGTATTGGATTGTGGTCATGGTGGGGTGTATGATTGTGCGGTTAATGTTTGTGTGATAATTCAATCATCGGACTCCGCGCTCCCGTGTGGACACGTGACCTCTGAGTGTTGACCTGGGTATTTGGAGAGGGATGAGTATATGCTGGTCATGGTGCCTGAAAAGTGAGCAAAAACCTTTGTCGGCTTTCCTAATCAAAATACTGCGATCATCTGCAAGATCCCTCATAGCTTTGCATTCTTCCTTCGAAAGATTAAAGTTCGAAGGTTTACCTGGCAGTAGGGTATATAAGTTTTTCTCAATATGACTAGAAAAATTTCAAGACATGCATGATGAACAGGCGGTTTCCAAAAAGATTTCTTTCTAAAGACGGGAACCTCTGCAAAGTTTTCAGTTGGGGCGTTCCTGAAATACCACTTACATCGCATTCTCTTACTAAATTTACTAAACTCGCTACGTAGATCAGTCTCATTTATAAAGGATGGAATTGGTATAAAACCCAATCCTTTCAATGTCGGTGAGAACTTTGTTACTCAGGTTAAAAACCACGTCAGAGCAAAAGTAACCAGTCAACCGGTTACTCTCTGCTGGGATAGTAATTAAATCACACCGACGAAGGAGTGTGATTTATTAAAACGCATCGCTGTCTCTCTGGCTGGCTGGCTGGCTGGCTGTCATTTTTTTGCAAAATGACGTAATGCAAAGGTTAGCTTCATGTAATTACATTTTTGATCTTATAAATTTGCAAATTCTAATATAACATAAATTGAGTTAATCTTTTTCAACTC
>JAULBZ010009446.1:0-10009 GCA_032360805.1 Neoturris breviconis
TTAAAGAAGAGGGCGTTTATTACAGCATATATAGGGTTAAAGAAGAGGGCGTTTATTACAGCATATATAGGGTTAAAGAAGAGGGCGTTTATTACAGCATATATAGGGTTAAAAAAGAGGGCGTTTATTAGACATTACCGTATACAGGGGTTAAAATAACTGCTGGTCGTCAAGGTGGAGGAGAGATCTTTCAGAAAACTCAAGTTGGATGAAAATCTTGTAAAAAATCTCTCCTCCACAGTTATACTGGCAGTTATATTAATCACTGCGTATATAAGAAGTTTGAAATCCATACCTGGATTTCTAATGGCAAATTAATCAATCCCAGTATTTCACCAGTCAATCCAAGTTCTATTAAAAATAAATACTCATTACAGTCGATACATGGAATATGTCTTAAAATTTGGTTGGTTTTATCATTGATAAAGTATTCATTTCATTGAATGAGTACGCCTTTTTTAATTTCTGGACTACTGGACGTAACATAAGAATTGAATTGCCAACCACAAAGATTTAGGACGAGCTATCGCTCCAACAATGTATATCACTGAACTGCTACCATTATGGACTTTTAATATTTCTGTGTTCTTGAGTTCCTACTTGAAAACAGTGCAAAGTAAGACGGCAACTGATATATCACCTGCGGAGGAGCGTATTTTAGTAGTTTTTATCTGAAAAGCTATACTCATATGTACTCCTCCCCAGGTGATGTCAGCCAGTTATATTCAGACTTCTTACTCGATCTTATTTCATTAATGATTTTCGTTGTGATACTATCTTTGATCTTGTGTGAGAGTTTACTATGGTTTCGATATATAAGATGCGGTGAACCTTAATGAACAAAGAAAATGAACAGAGAGCTAAAATGGTGCTAAAGTTAATTAATGGAATAAGCGGGCCGAAACTCCAAAGTAGGTGGGTGGGGCTTCTATGAGGCAAGGGGTTGACCTAAATTACATAATAACAAGCAAAGTGGTGACAATGTTAGACCATTTTTGTCCTATTTTACCCGAACTGGGTCCAACTTTGATTTTTTCTATAGCATCCACCTAGACTAGTTTTTACTCTTATAAAGTGGTCACTTATTTGAAGGGTTGCTACTATCAGTTTTGGATCAACAAAGCCATGAATAGATTTTGGAGCCATTCTATTTAATAAGAAACAGTGCTTCCGACGTAGATTCCTATTTCATTTATAAGTTGAGCCAATGAATAAGGTAAATGATGTCTACAAATTAGAGATACAGATCTAATTATTGTTAAATGTTAAATGTCTACGAATGAGAGAGCATATCTGACAATTGTTAAAACATGAATTGATACAATGAAAGCACCATTAAAATTCAAGCATTTTGACAAAACACCCTCTCTCACAGATACTATCATGCATGCTTGATTCAAACATCAAATTTACCTCAGCAAATTGTTATGTTAGATTGAAAGAAACACATTCCCACTCAGCTGGCAAAAACCTGTCCAAAGTTAGCAAAATAACATTATTTTGCCGACTTTGAACAGGTTTTTGCCAGCTGGGCAGTAAATTATATGTTTATTAGTTTGTTCGAGAAAAAACTCACGTCACGTGATAAGAACTGCAATTCTTTAGTATATTTTTTTATATTTTTAATTTGTCTAGTGGGCAAGTAAGACGAATTTAAGTACAATTGACTTATGATTGGTTTATTCAGTACCAAAATAAACCAATCAGATATTGTCAAGCCTCACTTACCTGATATAACTTCAGTAGTGTTGATATAATCGGATATTTTAAACTTGATTTGATATGCATCGCTATCTTCTTCGTCCAATGTACCTAAAGAAATAAAACATCTAGAGTAACAATAATGTGCCTAGGTACATCATGGAGACTCCACTTTGTCAGCAATCGCTTCAAAAAGTTTTAAATTCTTGGCCTAACTGACTAAAATATATTTCTCAGTCATCTGGTAAAATAAATGTTGACCACAAGTTCGAATAAAGTTTCAAAACATTCGAATAAGCGCATGCGTGAACTACTGTTAGACCACTTATGCTAAATGATTATCTTTACATATTTATTTAGATAGAAATTCATTTTCATCAGTTATTGCCACCTGACATTCAACGACGAGCTTGCAATTGATTGGTTTCCTTGGAATGAAGAAACCAATCAATTGCAAGATCATTGATTTAACACTCTTCGCTTTAATAATTCAGGGGGTTATGTTATCAAAAAAAATATATATATATATATTAATTAGAAACTTGTTGCAATGCAATAATTTCCACACCTCGTTTTAATGTATTTGTGAATGCATATATGAGAGTGGTTGAAATATGAACAAATATGAGCACAGCAATGCTAAAAAATCCCTCCACAGCAATTATTTGCTCTTATTTTGACCATTATATGGATGACCATCACAAAAAGATTAAGTTTCCTGCAGGTACTCATATTTTTTTAACGTAAATTACTACGTCTTACTTCACAATTTCTTAAAATTATTTTATTTGCATCATTTGCATCATAATATTTTGATCATGTGACAATTACAAGTAACCATATGAGATGTGCAAAACCCAGTGTTGAACCAAATGACATTTCTTAACATATTAGATATATTTAATTAGGTTAGAAGATGGATAAATTATTCCCAACCCATCCATGCATTAACCAATCAAATTAGAATGAGTTTGTAAATAATCTGGTCTTGTATTATTTTTAATATATTGTGGTAGGTCTAAAGAAGTTATCCAAGTGGGCAAAAACTTGTTCAAAGTCCACAATAAAGACGCTAGAACAACGTCGTTTTCTCACTGGTAATGACATTTGTTATGGATTGGCTTATTCAGTGCGAAAGAACCAATGAATAGCAAGATTGTTGATCACATACCAGAAACAAGTATAGATGTTCCAGCAACAGTAGCAGTAACACAACACGAAATGTTATCAGTACTTCTATGTTTATAATTTAACCTGTACAATCCCATGTCTGAGTTCTTCCAATTATCTGGTAATTCAGCTACTGAATGCCTGTTTATAGCCTCATCATCATCAGTATGCATTAATTCTTCCGAAGTGGTAGTCTGGAATTAAAACCAAAGAACATTTTTATAACCTCCTGATTTAAAGGGAAGAGTGCTGAATCAACAATCTCGTACCCAAGAAACCAATCAATTGCAAGCTCGTTGACTTAACACACTTCTTTGTAGATCAATCAATCCTACCACCACGTAATTTTTGCAAAAAATTGTCTTTTTTTAGAATTGAAGTTGTGTAGCAACAAACCAATAAAAATAATTTACCACTACACCTGTGCAATGTAAAATTTTATTCTAGTAAATGCTGCTTTTCGCAGAGATTGTGCAAAGCGGCAAACACAGGCAAGCACAGGCAAAATTATTCCCTAGAAAGCAAAGAACATTTTCTATATATATATATTTTTTATTTATATCTATAATTGCAACATAGAGGAAGATGCAAAAGAGTATAAAGATAATAGACCGGTCCAACAGCTATTTTTAGGCTTATGAACAGCAGTGTAAAGGGGGAGGAGAGGGGGAAGGAAGGGGGTGTAGCCTGAATCTGTGCTCAAACATCTTTCCTCCTCACATTGTTGACTAGTTCTTATTTGAAGCATAGTTTGTGCTTATCTCAAGTGTTAAAATAACCACCAGTCATCACTGTGGAGGAGTGATGACCAGAAGTTATTTCAACCCCTGTCATTTCGTTTCTGGTTAAACAAGGCTTCATATTGTTATTCCATGGAATGTAATAAAAACAAGGCCAAGGATCAAGCCTGAATATAACTGCAGACATCACCTGTGGAGGAGTGTTTTTTGAGTGTAATGTTCAGCTTAAAAGTTGAACGCTATACTCAAAAAATATTCCTCCACAGGTGATGTCCAGCAGTTATATTCAAGCTTGAGGATAACAACAACTAACCTGCACTTTAAAACCAGCTTCCGTTATCAAGGCATGTATAAATAAACATAGGTAATCAGCCTCTCTATCACATTTGACTTGATTAAACAAATCTTGAAAGCTATCTGTAATGCCATCTTGTAAAAATAATGGAGACGTTCGATGAAGGGGATTTTCACTTGCTTTTACAGTAGAACAAGATACATAAGAAGCATTTGTATCTGAGGTAACCTTTACTTCTTTTCCAGAATCAGGGTTCATGGCAACATCATCATTAACAGAGTCTACAGTAGAAGTCTGTTTGGTATCGTAAATTTCTTCATTATTAGAGACTCTTGATGATGGTATAACATGTTCATTAGATGAACAATTCCCTGTCGCTACAGGTTCATTACTTGAACTGGACCCAAGCATACTTAGTAATTCAATTGCATCGTTTAAGTTCGATGCACCAAATGATCGTACAACTTTTTCAACAGGATTCTATAAAAATAACCGTATTTATAAGGGATTGTCTCAAAAATATAATTTGCAGAAAAGAGTACTGAGCCAATGATCTTGCAATGGATTTGTGGATTCGTACCGAAGAAACCAATTCATTGCAAGATCATTGAAATAACACTGTTCTGTGCAGACTCCATCTGCAAGCCTGAATGTAACTGCCAGACATCATCTGTAAGACATCAATACTGTATTCATCTTATATTTAGGCGTGATCTGATTATGAAGCAAACTTCGTTTGAGAGGCTAATAGTTTGTCAACAAATCCATGTTTTTCAATAACAATAAAAAAATTTAGCTACTCAAATAAAATGCAAAATTTGTATACTCGCCATTCTACAATATGCGACTAAATATATTATGTTTCTGAAAGGTGCAGAACACTCGTCTTTGGTTTCGTCAGTGAGCAATAATTGTTTTCGGGATATACACAGTGTATAAGCGGAGGTCATGAAGAAATGAAATTCAGCCAATAGGTTGTAACATTTTGTTATTCATACTCTTTTTCATACTTCTTATTCATACTCTTTTTTTTTATTCATTAAAATGTAACTGCAGGAAAGAACATGTTTTGATCATGGTTATCAATGTAGTATAACAAATATCCGAACAGAGAAAAAAAAATGAAGAAATTCTATGTGTAAAGTTCGACAGGTTCGGGTCAAAAAGAGTAACTGATATTTTATTAATATTAATGCAGTTTTGATATCAACTTAAAAATACCCTCCTCTTAGACCTCTGTCAACTTCAGAAATTAGTATAGTACCAGGGCTCGAAATAACAGCCGGTCATCACTGCAGAGGAGAGATTTTTCAGAATATTTTCAGCCAAGTTGGCTGAAAATATACTGAAAAATCTATCCTCCACAGTGATGACCGGCTGTTATTTCGAGCCCTGAGTACATAGCCTGTTCTGACTAAACAGACTCCGGCCTGGCATCCTATTATGGTGGAATCAAATTTGATCCCTTCCTTTTTACGGTCGGAATGTCCAGTTCGGATTCACCCAACTAGACATACAGTTGTTAACAATATTAGTATTTTATGAATTTTGTTTACGTGACTTTTGTATCTGTTTATCGATACGTGCCTTAGATTTTTAAGTGTCAGAATCTATTTGCTAGGAAATGGCACATTTAAATCTTTGACCGTAATATTTTAAATCTTAGGAACCATCAAATTTGTTTTAAAAAGCAGATATTTTAGCAGCTTTAAAGAAGTCAAAATCAATAAATTTGAGAAAAATTGATCTAAAAAGGTGAATAAGTCAGTGAGCTTGTAATTGATTCAACACTCTTCCCCTGGGAAGCATGTTTTTCTCTATCCCTGTCATTTGTTCCCATATGAATCTTTACATAGAATAAAAATGCAAAAAATGAGCTTGAGAATGGAGTTTAATTTATCTGATCTCATGTTAAGGTACAAATTATAAAAGCCTGGGGAAAAGTTTGCTAGTCAAGCCAAAAACCCACCTTAGAGAACCTAATAACTCTTTTGCTGTTGAAACTTTATAGCTTAGCATCGTCGTGACTTTATGAGTTAGACTTCCCCTACCCTTCAGAGATAACTCGAGTTTTAGTGCATAAAAACCATAAAACAAAGACTTTGGCAATCAACAATTGTTCTCCTTTTCGCTTTTTGATTGTGGTGGAAGACAAGGAAGACAAAGGCAAAGAGCCCTGGAATCAAGGTGGTTCAGCATTTGACGGTGAATTATGCTATAGGGTAGCTAAAGAGCTCTTTAAAACTGTGTTGTAGCTGATAGGCTTTTGTTGACGTTTCACTTCAGTATACTCCTAGATCAGAAAATCAGAGTAGAATTCCCCTCAGAAGCTAAAATTAAACTGAGCAATCATTAACATTTTATGCAGTGTTTAGGCATTTTACGAGATTTCAATCAATTCTTCACTTAGACAATCTAGCATATGAGCATCACATAATTTGTTTGCTGGGAAGAGCGCAATTGTCCCGAAGAAACCAACCAATTGCAAGCTTGTTGACTTAACACTCTTCATTGGAAATATTTTTTTCTTAAATTTATTAATTTTGACTTCTTTAACCCTTTTAACATGAAACTTTGTCAGATTATATAGAATCACAAAATAAATATTTCTGAAAGTTTTGGTCACATGACTAATCCCTTTCTCCTAATTTTTCTAAAATTTTGAAAATCGACTTTTTTTTTGGATTTTCGGACGATAATTTTGGTGCTCTGCAATGTTTTTGTTAAAAACCCGGAAACTATGTTAAAGAACAACAAAATACCTGTCTAAAACTGAAAACAGAATAGCAAAAGGTTATCATCTAGGACTCTTTTAATTGTATTTCTAAGAATATACTGATTTTGGGCAAAATAAGCTATTTCAGAATCTTTGAAATGACATCATCAGAAAAATGCTGACATCAGCATTTTGTTCCTTTCATGATACACTATTAGCCTGCCAAGTACTATCCCTATACTATTAGTTGTTCAAATGTTCAAAAAAAGCCCGGCCTGAATAGGGTAAAAGCAGAAAGATTGGTTCCTAAGAAAAAATGGATTTTGACCCTTTTGAGCTAAAAATTGTCCAAACTTAAAGATTTAAAAATTGCTCATCCAGCTTACACCCTACATACGATGATCCATTTATTAGGTATGCATAGGTAAAAAGATTTGCTTTTATGATTTTACATTCTATTGTTCTCTGCTATTTTTTGTTTATGTACCAAATAGACATCAATGTTTAACATTCAAGATAAGAACAATAATCACTGTGGAGGAGAGATATTGGAGCATCACTTCAGGATTTGTAGCCTGAAGTTATGCTCAAAAACCATTCCTCCACACTGATTATATGCTCTTAATTCGAACACTAGTTTACTAACCTTTTCGAAACCCATTTGTAGTAACTGTACGATCAAATCATCACCAATGCTTACTTTTCTCTCAACAATATGTATCATATCACCAGAGACTAAACCAATACTACCAATGACACTGTCAACAGATGATTCAATTTCATCACAACCATTTAAAGAAAGAAACCAATTTCTACAAAAGAAAAGAGTAAAAAAAACAAATTGCCACGGAAGCCAAAGAATCTATCTATTAAATTGACAATTCTTACCAATGGAATGTCTTCTTTTGGCTTTTGCAGCAAATTAATTGCAAGATTGTCAACCCATTTAAAGAGAGGAATCAGTTTCCGATGAAAAAAGAGAAGTGAGAAAAAAAAGGCTGAAAGTGACTTCAGTTCATTTAGTCAATTTAGAAAATTATTGCAAGATTGTTAAAGATTGATTTCCACAAGGTAAAAATCTTCTTTTAACTTGGGTCTAGTGAAAATCCACTTTAACCCAGCAAGCCTTAAAAGAACTGTCAGACTGAATAATATACCAATTGAAAAACTATATCCAAAAAACACTCCTCCACAGGTGAAATCCAACAATTGTTTTAAAGCCTGATCTTTCTATTTTGGTTCACAAAAAATTTTAATCAATGACTATGCCAATAAGCTTTACAATTCCTTCTTAAAGTTTGGATTCTATTTGATGGAATCTTTTGTGTGAAAGAAAGAGATTCCACCTCCCACATTTTATTTTATAACGTCTGAATCACTAAAGCAATAGTATTGAAAGTTTCTGACTTTTCGCAACTATAAGACACAAATTGTAAAAATTTCAGCTTGATTACGTCAGCCAATCAAAAAATATATGTGAGACCACCAATTTCTACATAGTAAAATCCCATATAAATCTACGATTCATTATTTTGCAATAACTTGTGTTATGCAACTTAGTCAAGTTACATGAAATCTCAAAAGAAAGATTTCTAAAAGTTTAGGTCACATGAATAACCTGTTTTCCACGATTTTTCCAAAATTTTAAAAATCGGATTTTTTTTATCAGTGTTTTGCAATGTTTTTGTTAAAAACCGGAAACTATGTTAAAGAGCAACACAATAGCTGGCAGAATCCGATGTCAGATGTGCAAGCAAAGAAACTAGTTGAACACTAACAGTGTGAGCATTACCTAAATATCTGATCTTATGAACGAAGCAACATACTAGTTTAAAATATGACGAAATATTCACTTACCCATCAGGAGCAAAAGTTCGACATTTCTCCAATAATTCAGCTAATGTTGCGCTATCGTGTATATCAACTTGACTTCTTGTAGATTTAAATTTTATTCGAAGTTTCATTGTTATAAATTCTAGCTAAGAAAGAACGCAATACCTAACAAGTAACAACTCCAAATAAGCGAAAAATAAGAAAAATAGGATGCTTACAGAATAGCTTAGTACAGGAAATTCGCAAAATTGGAAGTTATTATAAGTTATTACAATTACGATTTTGGACCCACACATCCAATAAAGTCAAAAAGAATAAAATAGATTTTAACAATTACATCATTCTTTTTCTGTTCACTTTTTGAAATATTTCCCAAATTAAATTGCAAGTAACATCTGAGATTGCAAACATTTGTCAAAGATACTCATTTCTCACAATGGATTTTTTTATTAACATCCTGTTGTATCCCTTTTCAGGAATATTTTTAAGTGTATAATCTTTAGCAAGAAATAAAAAGAATCTAGTAACAATTTATCAGTGCATAAAAGTAAGAAAACAATCAATATTGAAGAGTGGTTTTGGAGTATAGCTTCAGGCTTTTTATCCTGAAGCTGTGCTCAAAAAAAAACATATGGTATCAGATTTTGAGCAATTAATAATTTTTTTCTTTTAGATAAGGACTACTCTGCAAACTCAAATTTAACAGTTGGAAATCACCTGTGGTGGAGTGTTTTTTGAGAGCAGTTTTCAGTTTTGCAGCTGAGAACTGTTCTCGAAAAACACGCCTTCACAGGTGATGACAGTTATCTTCTTGAGGCTTGATTTTGCATTTATTTATTATTCTATTCAAGCCTCAAAATAACAATCAAACATCGCCTGTGGAAGAGTGTTTTTTGAGTATAATATTCAGCTTCAAAACAGAAAATTCTACTCAAAAACACTCCTCCAGAGGTGATATGTCTAGAAATGACATCCAGTCGATGAATTGTATTGTTTATTATGGCAAGACCCATCCTTTACAGATATCATAACCAGTAGTAAACATAAGAGCAAATAATCACTGTGGAGGAGGATGTTTGAGCATATTACTCATCCACAGTAATTATTTGCTCTTATGTTACAATTGTTTGTCAGTTTGTAAAGCAATACAACATAAATAGTGGAAGATGGCTTTTTGAGCATTGCTTTAGGTGTTGTAGCCTGCTACAAAACCTGAAGCAATGCTCAAAAAGCCATCCTTCAGTGACTATTATTTTACTCTTATTTTGAACACAAAATAAGGGATGCTCGAGCATAACTTCTTTGTAGTGATTATTTACTCTCTATTGTGAGGTGCATTTACAAGATGACTGCATAAAAAGAACCAGTCAAGAATGTCTCAAGAATTAACGTAAGAAAAATTGTAAACAAAACTATAAAAAAATATAATGTAATTATAAATTAAACTGTTCCCACTGCGCAAAACCTTTAGGAGCCATGTTAAGTCAATGAGCTTGCAATTGATTGGTTTCTTCAGGACGAAGAAACCAATCAATTGCAAGATCATTGATTCAG
>JAULBZ010009447.1:0-10009 GCA_032360805.1 Neoturris breviconis
GGCAAGTTAGAGCAATGCTTTCACGTATCTCTAGCGGTGAGTTAACTTAGTTGACAGTCGGATGGGAGGAAGAACCATTGAAATGATGTTGAATCCCTGAAGACATTAAACTTCCGATTACTTACTTACTTATTTGTATTTTTACTATGTTTTCTGCAAAATATCCGCTTTAAGAATTGTGCCAGTTCTTTAACATGATTAAAAGCACAAATAACAGACAATAAATCATATACGTTATCCGAAACATATATGTTGTTAATGGCTTACACACTGCGATGATACTATCCTTTATCACATCCTTTACATAACTTTAGTGAGCCAAAAGCCATTTCATTGGTAGAAATGGACATCACACGATTGACATCACACGATTGTCACCTAGTGTCCACTTCCAACCATATTTTATCTGAGGTCCTTTGATTAGCATAAATTGGCACAGATAATGTCCTCATTAAATAATCTAAACGTAATCAGACAATGAGCCATTGTCTTTCTTTACCTATTCTTTATTGATCCTAAAGTGCCTCTTCCGATTTAATCCCACACCCAGAGTCCCGTCGCCACATGATATATCTCATATTTCGTATACACCACAATCAACACCCAACCTCCCTGGGATCTCACCTTTTCTCCCATAGATAAACTATATTACCAACGCCAAGATCGAGACTACCACATTTTAAACCAGGCTATTTTGCACCCTCTCTCCCAGTGTCCAAAGCCTTTCAAAGTCTGCGGTATAGACGCTAGAGCCCCGACCACGTTCATCTAGCCCTTTTACTGCGGATTTCTACAGGTTTTGCCTTATAGGTCCCCTCCGTACAATAGGATGCCGCCCGGGGCTATAATTTTGGCGTCAGGCTGAATAAGATATAAGAAAAATATCCCAGCACAATCCACTCACCATGAACAGGACACTACTCACCCAACGTCCTATCTCCCTGCACACACACCCCAGACTATATTTACACCCTGCCTCGTTCATCCTAAATCGTTTCGAAGCTCGCGTATAAGCCGCTGAAATCACTGTCCTGCTCATCTAGCCGTTTTACTGCAGAAGGATACCATAGTCGCCTAAATCACGAGTTTTCATTTCGGCTTCAGGCTAAATACATACCCTCCCCAATACGTTAAGATATAAATATTCTAGCATATCCCATTCCCCATGTACCCTACTCACCCAGTCCCCACCTTCACGCGTATGCACCATTAACTCCTTGCAATCAGAGCCTACATCGTTACTGCAGCAAATCCAACAAGCGCGCACCTACCATGGGAATACGACTACATAGCAACCACCCTCACACAGGACTCCAGATTGACTTTCTTCACTCTTGGAAACTCCACTGCTATTATTCACACCCAGATGTTCAAACAAAGCATGGCCGCGACCCAAACAGCCAATGAGAATAGCCTCATTCCATCACAACCAATCACCAACACCCTTCACATCACGTGACATCTTCTCACCTAAATGCGCTATCACGAGGCACATTCTTCCCTTTCGCTATTCTTCGCACCTCGAAGAACAGGCTCGTCAGCTTCATTATTACTATACCACGCTCAACATAGCCTGCAACATTATCTCAAAAGGTAACAAACTTTATTTGCGTCCCACCCCCACACACTACACAGAATGACCGCCTGTTTACCCTAGAATAAACACAATCTGCCTAACGCGTAAGATAAAAGTGCTTATGCAGAAAATAAAGTTTTATTTGAGTAGACTTATGACTTAGGGCTTAGGATCTCGACAAATTCTGCTGTTCATAGCAGCCTAGTACCCAGGCTCTTGGAACATATTCGATTTTTTGTGTCTTTAGGTTTGCTACCGAAAATTTAGGGCTTTTTATCCAATTGGAAATTCTGAATTTTTGCTCGAATTTTGCCTTGTCTCAAATATTTATGTGGAATCCAAATCTTTTTAGCCGAAATCATTTCAAAATATTGCATCATTATTCTTGTGAAAATTAATGGATTAAGAGATCATCTTCTTTGTTAGGGTTAAATCAACTAAAATTGACAAAATTCAATAAAAATGAATCCGTTTGGCGTGTAGGCCAATGATCTTGCAATGGATTGGTTGTTCGGTGAAACCAATCCATTGCAAGATCATTGACTCAGCACTCTCCTCAATAGATTTCACTCTTGAGCACATTTACCAATAATCTTATTTTTTTTTAATTTTAGAATGTTGACCCTATACCACGTATTAATTTGTCACAGTATACTTCACTATGTATCAGCTTCTCTTTATTATGATGTGAAAAGCATAGAGAGCACAAACCGAGAAATTCTAAAAACGATAAATGCTTCACCAATACAATGTAGTTTGAGATGTACTGTAGAGGAAAATTGCAGAGAATCTGGTATACTGAAAAATGAAGATGGTGAAACAATATGTCTGTTATTTGGAGAAGAGAAATCTTCACCTTATCAGAAGAAAACAAATGAATCTTTATATATGTATACCGAAATAAAACGTAAGGGCGGATCTCCATTAGGCGAATTCGTTCGCACGAGTTCTTAATGAAGCAATTGCATTGGTTGAAATTCGAAATTCGCGCGAACAAATTCGCCTAGTGGAGATCAGCCTTAAGAATTTGTTACCCAGTGGACAAAAACTTGTTCAAAGTCCACAGTAAAGACGAACAAACTCCGTTCGACGTTCTTCTAGCGTTTTTACTGCTGACTTTGAACAAATGCCGTTCGATGTTGTTCTAGCGTATTTACTGCTGACTTTGAACAAACGCCATTCAATTTTGTTCTAGCATTTACTGATGACTTTGAACAAGTTTTTTTGTATACTGGGTATTTTATTGGTAAAAACTGACGTCACATGACGCGTGATACCAATTTCTACCAATGGGAAGTCTTTTTGGCTAACGTGCGGAATTTTCCGTCTAATACAAATTAACCTTTGCGAAAAGGTAATACAAGCATACTCATCCGTGTATCCACTTGTCACAACACGTCACTATACACGTCACTGTACACGTCACTGTACACGTCACCACACGTCAGTCACTGTACCTTGTATCACTATTTTTATACTAGCCATTTCAAAACCATCAAACGAACAACCACAAACCACTACGAAACCAACTCAAGCATCACAACCTGTCATAGATCCATGTTCTATAAGAAGATATGCAAAAGTTCCAGACCCTACCTCTTGTTCTCATTATTTAGAATGCGATTATTCGAAATCAGTTCGAATGTCATGCTCAAGTGGATTATACTTTTACGTCGCAAGTGAAGATACTGGTTTCTGTGATTACATTCAGAATGTACAATGTGTAAATGGAAAGAGACCTTAACCCTATTTTCTATGTGGTCCTTTGGGTAGCGTATTTGATCTGGGGGTAGGGGGGGCAAAGTGTCCTACTTCCTTAACTTCTAAAATACATTGAAATTCTTAATAACAATTGCGAACAGAGTGTCCTTGTGAAACACAATTCAAAAATGTTCAAAAAATTATTAGACAATAGTCTTTCTATTGTATTGAGAGCAATATAATTCCTTGAAAACAATAGACAATTGTATTCTAATGCGTTCAATGTGTTAGTAACAGATATTGAGTGCAAGAATTTTTCATATCATTAATATGTACTTGACACTATTTCCGTTAAAATTGGTCCTGGTTGCAGGACACCTGCAGCGACTACCAAATTTATTTTTCCAAGAAAGTTATTGCATTGAAACAGGTTCTAATTTAAGGAACTTGCGCCTCGTTTTTGATGTATTGACATGTGCTTCAAAATTAAATTATTTTTACTCTACCTGGGAAAATGATCTGTTCTGAGCTAACTGAAGCTCTAGCGGGAAAATAATCTGTTATGGGTTAAGTCTTTTTAGCAGTGAGCTAGGAAATTGAGGTGTTCTTACAACAAAAGTAGCTACTGTTTTAGGAAAGAAAGTCTTACTCAGCTGGAAATACTACCTGTTCTTACACTTGATTCTTCTCTAGCTAGGAAAACGAGCTGTTCTGAGATACACGCGTATGCTAGTAAAAATACTGAAATGGAGATCAGCTAGAGAATAAGAACACCTATTTCTCAGAACACCTCCTATTGGCTGCTTCTGTCTAAAGCAGGCTTCCTAAGAGAGCAGCTCGTTGTTAACACCCTATAGAAGGCTTCATAAGAGAGCAGCTAGTGCATAAATGAAACACAGATCCCTGCACGCACGTGATGTTTTTTTAAACGTAAAAAGACGTTGTTTTGATGTTCTAAAGTCAAAACAAAGTCTTCTTTTACGATGGAAAAACGTTACATACCAGCAGGGTTACTTGCCAGACATATGTAGACAAATATATGTAGACATGTGTAGATACAAAACTCAGCCCTTATAACAAACGTTTAGAATATTCTATACCCCATAAACTTTTGTTATAAAATCGATGAGTTGTAAGAGTAATATAGGGAAAAAAGTAAATAGATTTTATGTTGAATATTTAACGAAACAATGGAGTAGAAATGGAATTTTGTAAAAATAATTCAGCGGAAATTATTTCTTTACTAAAGTCTTAAATACTATTATTTACAGTTCTCCTACTCGCATTGTATCTTTAACAAATTTAAACGGATAGCCACATTTCTTGAATTTCGTCTCGATATTCAGCTGTTAGATCGTTTTGGTTATTTTTGGGTTCGCACATCTCGTCAGAGAACAAGGGGTCCATCACACATGTTCGAATTTGCACTTCTATAGCTGCACGCTGTATTATTTCTTTTAAGTATGTTAAATTGGCAATAAATCCATTCCCAATTACAACAAATTGATTTATATGAAGGTCGGTGTACAGATATTTTAAGCTAACTCGTTCGTTGGTTTTATAAATGGGATTCAGGTGACATGGGTGAGAGTGGTGATATGTAACTTTTCGTGGAAATATTTGTCAATTGTTTCTTCGTTACCACCTTTAGATACTTTCCACCTGAAATTATAAAATTTTAATATCAGTCATTTTACCAAACCTGAACCATGCTAGACTATGATAGTTTGTTAACTTTTTATAATTGTAATTAACTTCTGAGCTGTTCATGAGCTCTGTAATATCTGAAAAATATCTAACCAACAAATATATCCATATAATCCATCACCATGTATGTATTCCCACCTCATTATTACCACTTTTATTAAGTAACAGATAACTGAATGCAAAAGTGTAAAGTGATTCATAATTCATATACAAATGTACAAGTTGGGAATTATCGTAAAATATTCTACCATCAATTTCTATGGAAAGCCATTGGAGTAGAGTTCTGAAACAACCAATACGACTGCGTGTATTTGGAAACAGCTTGTTAGAATATTTTACAAGCTCAATATAATATAAAGAATGTTCTAGCAACTTCGCATTCAAAAACCTTACGTCTACTTTCATGACGGTTTATTAATGTACTGACCTTTCTGAATCCTGGTCTGTACTTTTGAACTTTCAAACATTTCTTCATTAATGTCCGTCAATCTTGGAAATGTATTGTTGACGCTTTATCAGGTATTTGTGCGATGTCCCCTTGTGTTTTCTGATAAAATGGTAATTCTTAAAATTAGATTCATTCAAAACAGCGTCCTTCTTACCAGAGTAGAAAACCAGCAAGTATTCTTTTACTGTTGTTAAAATGGATTCTAGTACAATTTCATCAGGATTCTCATTCTGGAAGTGAAAGAAGCGCTTATTATTCTTATCAGAATAATAAGGCTTTAACAATTCACTGTTTTTACCAAAGTCCACAAGAGGTAGATGGTCATGCATAACTTTATAGATGTCAGTTGCGAATGACTTTTTATCTCCCGGCTCGTCGACATAGGCACTGAAGTGCAAAAATGCTGAGTCAGTGTCAGTGCCGCAGAGTTGGACCATGGGTTCTTTAAATTTTCTAGATAAATTTTCTACAACTTTTGCTTTATATACGAAGTTTGAAATTTGTTTTTTGGCGTTGTCCAAAATGGTGGTAGAATTTGGTCTAAGTGACCCTGAAAACCTTTTTGGATTCAGGCTTCAATCCACCGATGATAGCGCACACAGCATCTGTGTCGTCACTATCAGCTGTTTCAAAAGCTTTATACACTTTCAGATTGAGGCCATTACTCCCTTCGACGATTAATCGCCTCAATTCCTCCCGTGCAGAAACATATTCGCTTGTTAGTTTGGGTTTCAGTTTTTCTGGAATATTTGATTTTTTAACTCCATCTAATTCTGTTTGAATCTAAAAATAAGGAATTCAAATTATTATCATCGACATTGTCAGTCTCTGCATCAGGATTTTCTATAGGTTCACCAAATTCAAGTTCTTGGTCGACATCTGATTCATCAACATTCTCTTCATCAGGTTTCTCTAAAGAAGGATCAACATGTGGATTAGTTTTTCCTAACACTTCACAAATATCGCCAACAATCTTTACACTTTGCTCCTTATTGTAGACTACAGTTTTAGAGTCATGCAATTCAGTTTTCATAGCGTATTGTCCTTCTCCATTTGTTTTTCGACAGGGTCAGTTGTTTTCATACGATTGTTTTGATTTTTAACAGCATAAGGTCTCACATAGGGTTCGGTGGTGAATTCTAAAACTTCGTAAACTTTTTTCAACACGTACCCCAAATCCAACAAATGAGCAAGAAGATCATGCCCGACAGTATAATTTTTCAAGTCGAAAAGTGTTGGAAACAATTTGGATTCCAACTTTCACTGATTGAAACTGCCGGGTTTTGCTCCGGGTTACCGTAAATCTTTCTGTTCATATGGACTTAACAATGTCAACTGCGGCGCAGCCTTGACAATACCAATGTGATATGTATCATGACTGTTGTGTAAAGAGTGTGGCAAGTGTATGTCGAAATGTCCAATAAAACCAACATTTAGCCCATTTTTTATAAGTGCTAATAAATCTATAATTTGTATCACCGTGATATGTATATGAGATTTAAATCTATTTTAGACATCAGAGCACATTGTGCACCACCATATTCATTATTTTCGTCTAAAAAAATTATAAACACCACTAAAAATCTATCGAGTTTTGTTTGTTCCCTATAATAGTAGGTACCTTTACAGTATTTTTCTAAACTTTTATTATCAAAATGAAAAGTGCTAACCCCATATCGTTTTGTAATGTTACTCAGTTCAGCCCTAATGTTCCAATTCACAAGACTTAATTGGTAAGGTTCCGATAAGACCTCCAGAGGAATCATAGATTGACGCAATAGACAAATTTAAGAAAGACTCATGGAGGTTATGTTTTTGATATCTATCTTTTCCTTTTTGTGAAATTCTTTGGCCCGATTCCCCATTAGAACATTCATCTCCATAACATCTACGATATTAACGATGCATGTAATCCTCGAGATTCCGGTCACAAAACTTTACAAATTGATTCTTACCATACCCGTACTGCTCATCAGTAATGCCAACATTTTTTAATTTGGGATAAAGGTGCTCCTTAGGCGGAAATTCAGTTCTAAGCAAATATTCAGGACAATCAATAGCTTCATAGGGTGCAGGAACCTTACATAGTTTATACTTTCCATCTTTTATAGAAAAAACATATATTTTTTAATACAAAATCCTTAATGGCATAACGCTAAATGATCAATATCCTTAAAATCAACAATTCTAGAAATGAATTCCTCTTCTATCAAATATTTAGACATTGTTTTAATAAACAATTCACGTTCCAAGTCGTTCATTGAACCAAGTAGGTCGTTCGTTGAACCAAATAGGTCGTTCATTGAACCAAGTAGGTCGTTTATTGAACCAAATAGGTCGTTCATTGAACCAAGTAGGTCGTTCATTGAACCAAATAGGTCGTTCATTGAACCAAGTAGGTCGTTTATTGAACCAAGTAGGTCGTCCATTGAACCAAGTAGGTCGTTCATTGAACCAAGTAGGTCGTTCATTGAACCAAGTAGGTCGTTCATTAAACTCATAAAAAGTTGACACGAATATTTGAAATTAAACCTACCGAAAATAATTAACCTATTCTTTTCTATATCTGTTCTATAAGCTTTAAGCTTATGTCACGACCGTAGTAATTGGTCAATTTTTTGGTAACCCCTTCAAAACATAGGTGTGGTCAAACGCGGCATTATGTGCGTGGATGTACATCTCTAATATCACCACAGACATGTGGACCTGTCTTCTCCAAAGAAGAAAGATTTGTGACGACTCAGGTAACTTAAGGACTGTCTCAATTTCCTCATTTTCAAATTCCACTACCAGCGCTGCTTCAACAATGATGATTCTGGCTTAAATACTTCAGTCAGTTTCAAAGTACTTACATAGGCTTGTAGTGTAGATTTTTTTTAAAAAAAAATTGTCCGATTTTATTTACGAAAATTTCCAAACTTCTATTCTATTGTAGTCCCGAGGAAGAAAAAATACAAGAATATATAAAATAGTATATCAGGACTACAACAATAACGACATATGATAAAGAACGAACTAGCCCCACAACAAGGCTAACGTGAGAACTAACACAAACGACGATATAAATTTCGAACGATGCATAGCTTCCTCTACCATCTTAAAAAGAAATAATTTTCATAAACAAAACAAATTTAAGATTCGAATCACAATCCTACCATCTTAGAAAAATAAATTTTGCTATCAACATGTAATAGATATCTCGTTAAAGAATGATTCAAAACACGAAAAATTGCACGTGATACAAACAGATTGCGGAAGGTTGGAAGGACGTCATAACAAGATTACATAACAAACAATAAAAAGGACTAGTAGATAAGAAAGCTGGAAACGAAGTTACACACAGCATAACGAACAATATGACGTAATCGGGAAGTTTTGACTTCACCCAAAAACAAATAGCGGTAAATGTTGGTAGTAAAAGTTAAACATATTCATTGGATCCAGAGTTTTGAGGTTTACTATGTCAGAGAATATAGTAGACCCCTCTTATTGTAGTATTATATTACATTGTATTATTGAAAAGGGTAGAAGAAGAATATGGTTTTATACGAAGGTATATCATTGTCTTTCTTTATTCTACTAGGATGAATCATTTCATTATAGGTTACTTTACTATGTTTACAGAATCATTGTCTCTGGCTTGTCGAATCTATTATTTGCACTAGAACTCGGACCGATTAGAGGTTTATTATGGTTAGAGCATTTCATGCCACAGTTTTATAATTATCGACCTTCGTCCATATATGTCAATCATTAATCTAGCTTTGACACTATGTATTGTCTACTGAAAGATGGCAAATGACATCATTTATATATGCATCACGTAATAATGTCTGAGATTAAGCACTGAACTGATCCATCTAAAAACAACCCCATGAGAATCTATTGTAAAAGGTAGGGAGAAAAATATATTCATTAATCATGACGCTTCATTGTGTAGCAAGTTTGGAAAGAAGACCTGGAAGCTAATTAATGTCAGAAAGAGTAGTGTCAATTAATGTCAGGAAGAGTAGTGTCGACAGAAAGAACAAACAATTGGTATTCACTTCAATATTATATTCTGTTTAACTGAAAAGAATAAGAGGAAATAAAATATGTAAGAAAGGTTGTATAACTTTTATGAGCCAACTCATTGTACAATAATTTATAATTTATTGCTATATTTTATTTCAGAGCATTGATCTAACAATAGAACGTAAGTATTCCTGAGTATAGATCATCGACCACAAACACAAAATACGTATTACGACCTGATCATTGTGTCGAAAGTTGCCAAACCTAATAGCTATTCACTGGTCATATGTCAATAATCGTTTGTTTGACCGCGATAAAGACGGGTTTTCACTACTCTATGGAATAAAGGGGGGGATTCTTCCAAATTTATTAAGCTAGGTGTTTGGAATAAGTGTTAGGGGGGGGAGGGGTTGAAAATATCTACAGTTACATGATAACATTGTTACTCTACTATCGCTATCTCCAGGGTTTGTGCAACAGACAATTGGTTAAAGACCAGTAGATTAGTAAATTTATTCTATTTATTAGGGACATTTCCAAACAGTCCTCAGCGGGGGGGGGGC
>JAULBZ010009448.1:0-10008 GCA_032360805.1 Neoturris breviconis
TGAAATCAAACCAGGTAGGAAGCAGGTTCGGATGGTTTGCAAACTGATTTTAGTTTTCAATCAAACCAAACTGAAAAGAATTGATCAGTTTGCAAACTGGTTTGGCAGTTTGCAAACCATGTCTGAAAAGAATGGACCCTATGTTTGTGTCGTCTTGTGTGTCCGGTGTCATATATTTGTGTTCATCCAAGGGTGCCCTCTGCCTCAGCTACTTGCTATTATAGGTATGGTCTCCCCCCTTCAATAGTAGCATTTAATTAATTAATTTATTATTATTTATCTATTTATTTTTTCCTTTGCCAAATTTATTATCTCTTTGTTGTATCTTCTACTATTGATAAATAAATATCTATCTATCTATTTACATGTTTATATATTTACAAATTGGTGTTAGTACTGTATGTATATAATAAATGGCTCTGAATTGGCCAACCAACAAAATGTACGGTATCCAGTGAAATGATAAACTTCTTTACTGCTGACTTTGAAGACGTCTTTACACACGGAGTTACTACACCCATTACATTATGTTCCAATGAAACAAACTGTATTTTATTTATGCTACTGGTAAGTTCATAACCTTCTATTCTCACACTCTCCTCTGCAGAGGCTGGGTGCGCGGAAGGCGGAAAAGGAGGAGACGACTCCACTGTTGTCAAATTTTGCTTTTTTGAGCGATTATTATCTGATTATTGTTTATTTTTATTTTTTTTGCAGGCGCGCATAAGACTTTGCAGAGGAGAGTGCAATTCTCGAATTTTCTTCCCTAATTAAATAGTTATAAACATTATATTGAAAGTATGTCTAGATGCAACTCAAAGAAACAAAATAGAACAAAAAGCTAATAAAAAAGTAACTAATCGTACGCACATAACACAAATAAATCTTCAAGCTAGACGCATCCATGATAGTCTGATTAAAACCAAAACCAAAACCAAAATTTTTCAACGAAAGAAGGTAAGATAGCTGAAAACTCCCAGACAGTTTGGCTCTGTCTGACTACATCCATGGGTGAACAATCTGGCTTGCAAAGCGTGTTTTTTAATTCCATCAACTCGGGACTGAGTATCGGCGAAAAAGGGATCTTTTAAAAGTAGAGACTTGAACATTTGATTTACATTCACCAAAATTATTTTGAAATTTTTTGAATTCAGTTTATAAAGATCTGACCAGAGTCACATTTTGGACTTAAAGAAATGTTTTGAAAATTAACCTCTTTGTGAGACTTTGACCATGAATCTTTTTTGACAGCCATTTTGTTGTATTTTGGGGAAGCTCTCTCCTCAACTTTTTGAGATGATAACAAATATAAAGAAGAATAGTCTCCATTTTGATTTTGGAAAGCTTCTTTCTTCAATTTTGAAATAAACTTAATATGTATTAATGTGCATTCACTTTAGGGCCATTTAATTACCATCATGACTATAGCTGTTTATAACTATAATGACTCATGATTCAAATTAGAAATATAATGACAATACGCAATTTAACAAAGGTAAATAATTATATGTTACACTCAATTCAAATTAAAAAAATTTCCGCCTAATGGGAATTCACCTTTAGCACTGAAAAAAGTACATTTTTGTTCATTCAGTTTAAACAGGAAAACTTTTTAGATATTGAAAGACGCTATATATTACCAAATAATACTTCTGTGGTATTTTTACAAAGCAATGATGTTTTTTTCCTTTCTTGATGTTTCGGTAATGTAAGAAATTAAAAAGTAAACCAGTAATGCGAAAATAAGTTCCGCGAAATTGACTTTTGAACCTTGAAACGTGAAAATAAATTCTGCAAATTCCGCGATTTTCAGGACGTTGATTTGCGAAAATATCTTTTGCAAAAATTTCTTCCCTAATGTAGCACAATAATATTTCTTATAAAGTTTTAATTAAATTATATTATTATTTAGTTTATACATGATGCTATGAAGTATTTATGTGTATATCCAATTTATATCCACTGTGGAGGAGTGACTTTTGAGCATTGCTTCAGGCTATGGTATAAACTTTCACTGCTCTCCTCCATAGTGATTTAATGTAATTATGTCTTGATAAAGGTTTTCCAATTGTTTACTTGATCTGAAACTTTATCAACTTTTAATAAGGACATAAAATCCTAATGACGTGTAAAATTTTGGTGTTTATCATTGATGTGAAATTTCACTACTCTCCTCCACAGTGACTTGACATAATTTAACTTGACAATGGTGTTCCAATTGTTTATTTGACCTGAAACTTTACCATCTTAATAAAGACATATTTCAAACACTGACGTATAATGTGTGTATGCAAATCATATTTATGTGCTTAGGTTTAACTTTCAGTTGGTTTGGTGGGCTACGTTCAATACCGTATCTTTGATATAAGTTTATTGTTAATTTCAAACATGCAGATTTAGAATGTATTAAATTTCTTCTTCTTCTTGTCTCGTCTTTGTATATACCGGATTCGTAGTTATGTCTGTTAATATTTTGTTTACGAGATAACTATAGATATGTTAGCAGAGATTTTGCATTTTTGTATGATCATTCCGCGTTAATTTAATTAAGGTTTAAATAACAGTTAGTAATTTGCGTTAACTAATATTTTAAGAGAATACTGGTCAGCCGCATTAATTAAACTATTGTTACTTTAGCGTATACTTAATATCCTGTAATAATGTATTTCTTAGAATGAATATCTGATAAATTTCCTCAAATAGTTATTTCTAACCAGCGAAACCAAAATATTTAAAAAAGACAAATTTCTTTTTACGTTAGCATTTTTCTAAAAAACTGGTCTAAATCACATTCAAATTGTTTTTGGTCACTTATTTTTCAAGTTTTCTTCATTTTCGATTTGCAGGAAATCTTTAAATAATGTCATCTAATTTTAAAAGGTTGATTACGCTTACATAAAATGTTTAACAAAGAGGTTATGTTATAATAAATAAAGCTTGCTATAACTAAATGACAGACAGCAATGCAACTAATTGTGTGTTTAAATGCACTTTATTGGTAAAACTGCCTTCTTTTGCAAAAAAGTGTGTTTATAGTAGAAGTTTGTTAAAAATATCTTTCATTTTGTCATTAAAAAAGAGAGACAGGCTAGTGGGGATCTAGCATTCTACGTACAACAGGGATATTGGACCTTTAGGGTCTCGCATGAGAGTTCTGGGACTCATATCTCTCCAAGATATACAGTAAAAGTGAAAATGATGTCAATTCGTAATCGTTTTGACGGTTTTGGATCATTGTATACCCATTGGGACACCAAACTGTAACTTGTGTAAAATCCAATAACACCAATGCGTTTATCATTTCCAATGCAACATATTTTTCTATTAGAAGATGTTTCGACCATGGGGAAGATGGGCGTAATAAAAAAATCAGAACTTGAAAATCCTTAGCTACCAGAATACATGCTGCCGCTCTTAAGGATGCATGAAAGGCTACGATGTTTGATGAAAGAGAGAAATTACCATATCGGGATAAATTTTCGTGCGGATATTTTTTTGCACACACACCTTAAAATATTACGCGCGGATTTATTTTATCTTACATCATGTATTTTTTATGGCAGTTAAATATATAGTTTGTGTACGCGTGAATCTCTTTCCTCTGATTTTGAACATAAAAGGCACCGCAAAATTTGAATAAATTTTGCGCACTTAGACAATTTTAATTGCGCGAAAATCCAGAACCGAAGTTTTACATCCTCTTTCTGAATAACCTTGGTGCAATGCTTGGCCCCGATTTTCTTGAATTTCTTTTTCAGCTTTGTCAAAATTAATTGCCACGTTGCATTGGTTGATTTAACATAAAACTTTGCTTTTACAAGCACGCAAATCTTCAGCCCAATAAAGTTTCATAGCAAATTCAAAGACTTTTCAGCATAACTTTTGGGTGAACCTGGTCAAAACCTCATAGAATCTACTTTTAAGGTTCTTGTTTTTGGTTGTACGCTATTTTCCTTTGTAAATGCTACATAACTTAAATGACATACTCTTTCTTACAAATACTTTTGTATCTGATAGCTAACTTTTAACTGTTCTATTGATTAATAATGCTTGTGTTGCTCGAGGATTATGTGTAGTAGTGATTTAATTATGTACCAGGATATATGTTGCATATTTTCTTCTAGGTGCACCATTTAATGAAACAACATTGATTCAGAGTCTTTGATGTAGATTCAACATTATTTGATTGTGATGTGCCTGCCTGGTTATATTTATATATGGACATATACTGAAAGATTCCTTCTTCTAGGTGTACTATTTAGTGAAGTAACATCGATTTAGATTTCTTGATGTAGATCCAACATTGTTAGGCTGTGATGTGCCCACCGGGTTATTTTTCATTTTTTCTGATTTATTTGTAGCTGAGGAAACAGAAAAAGATTATTTTACCAAGTATGCCATCACACCGGGAAGACGTGTTCATTTTGCAGTCAATACAATGAGTCCTTTACAGTTCAAATCATCAATTATAAGATTTTGCATAGTGGAATCAAAAACGTTTAAAAGAAGGTATGTGTTTTCAATTAAACAAAACAAAATTAGACATGCGAGTAATCAGTATTATTTGCAGATGCAGTGCATTTGTTAGTTTCCAAATGTTTGCACATCAATGGTGTATTTGTTTCGGTTGACGAAATAAACCAATCCGACCGAATGAAATAATTTGTGTGAAACAAATACAAAATCCGTCGACTGTTATTGTTTTGGTAGCAATAATTTCTCGTCCTAACTCACGGATAACTATTTTGTAGATTTTAGAAGATGTGCTTACTACGTGCAGTGTTAGCAGATATGTACACGATACGCATGCGTAAAGGAAAGTGCGCATGCGTATAGCGCACAAATTTTATAAAACTCGCCTAGCCAGTCTTTGTGAGCATTTTTGTTGGCAATACAATAAAAAATAGAGACTTTCTGGTCGACGGTCGATGAGATTCCCAAATAAATAGGATAATTATTTTTATTATCTTCTGTTTTCATTTGTAATCAACCAAACAGACCGAATTGTAGATATTCCAGTTAATTTCTAGTCTTCTCCATTGCTTTAGATTAAATGCACAGATTAAGAGGAAAATAATGACTCCGGTTCGTCGTTCCACACGTTTACAAAGATCAGACTTACCGAGTTTTTTAAAATCAGATGATCGCATCATTTTATCTCCAAGTGAAGTTGAGAGTGAAATTATTGATGGAGAGATCAGTTTCCGACCAAATAAAACAATAAATACTCCATTAAACAACGGTTGGTTGCTACAGGACGATATAAGAAATCCTGAGGATGGCGATAAATTGGAGTTGTCATTTATGTAGATATTTAAAAGGTATTTTAACTCTATAAGGGGTAAAGTGTGCCCTCCCATGAAACTTTCTATTACTCAAATTCTATTACTGTGATTATAAGCATTTTTTGTGAAATTCATAATGGGCACCTGTTGCCATGGTAATTATGTTGTTTGGCAGATGATGAACCGAAAAATGCTAAAAAATCACAAAAATCATCAGAGATTGCCTTCAAAAATTGCTGACATCAGCATTATTTTAGTGATAACAACTTAAACACACTTTTGTTATCGGACAGTGATAGTACTGATAAAACTTGTGAATTTTCAAGAATTGATTTTTACATGAATGTTGGATGGTACAATACTTTCTGATGACGTCATCAAAATATGCTGACGTTATCAAATTTATTTTTATTCCAATATGTTAAGAATATAATAATAAAGTACTACTGCACCAAGTTTCATTGTAATTCTTCAATTTAATCAGGAATTAAAAAGGGGGCATATTGCCGGGGGCCTAAAAAGCCCTCATAGGGTTAACAAGCTTACACACAATGTTCGTTATATTACGGCTTCGGTAATTCAGTACAAAATTTCTTCAAATTTATTTATGCGAATTT
This sequence comes from Neoturris breviconis, assembly GCA_032360805.1. Lineage (NCBI taxonomy): Eukaryota > Metazoa > Cnidaria > Hydrozoa > Anthoathecata > Pandeidae > Neoturris > Neoturris breviconis. The sequence goes on from JAULBZ010009448.1 coordinate 5,903, forward strand.
GAAAAGCGACTCGCCACATGTCTTCGTACTATACCTCATTTGTTGTCACCACCACTCTGTTGCTGGGCGAATGATTGTATATTTCAGAGAATGATTAGACTTAGATTTCTATAATGTTGTTGCTTGTTGCTACCACACGATTTCATCTAACAAAACTAACTTCTACATTTAATATATGCGATTACAAGCGACAAGAAGTCACAGCTCTTTTCATTTTCACAGTCTTCGTGTATAATAGTAATTTTTATTTTATTTATAAATTTATTTTGTATATATTGATGTCGTTTTAACAACTGCTACTGGGTATGGTCCCTTCTCGACTCTCGGGCCCCAATCCTTTTGCTTTGGATGGAACAAAATATATTGCTTTCATTTTTAGATTTTTTTAATTTAAGATAATCTTCTATTTAGCCCGAGTTCTGGTTATTTTTGTTAGAAAAAAATTGGTTTTGATTTGCCAGGGGAGGTGAAATAACCATGCTTTCCCCTAGCAACCATATTTTTGACAGGTGGTAAAAAAAAATGTTCAAAAAAAAATAAAGGTTTATTTTAGGTTATTTCTTATTTTTGCTTGAAAATCATTTTGGTATATATAGTATATATAAATTTTCACCTTTATTTTTTTTTCTGCACCACCTGTTTTCCCGCTATGACGTCATCAGGAGTAATGACGTCATCAAAAAAGTTATTTTGCCAAGATGTTAATTAAGGGTTGATCTAACTTTCTACTGCATGGTTCCATCAAAAGTTATCCCTCGCCTACTTAGAGCCTCAAAAAGCCCGACCTGAATAGGGTTAAAATAACTGTTCTCCACCACCCACATACTTTCTCCAAGGAACAACGTAAGAAGTGGTTTATATTCATATCCACTTCAGACTGTTATTATCATGGAAGCTTGGCATCCTTGCTATTATCAATAACTTCTATTATCAACCATCTATGCTCGATTAGTATTTACATAAAAGAATAGTCTGACTCGACGATCTTGCAATTGAATGATATCTTCATATCGAAGGAATCAATTTAATCGTAAATTCGTAGTGTGCACGCGAAGTCGGATCAACGTCGAAAAGTCGTCGTTTTGACGTCACAACAACGTCTTTTTGATGTGGATACGGCGTCGCGTGCCGGCAGAGTTCGCATAATATCAAGGATGTATTATACGTTATTAATGTGTCTTCTTTGTATAGTTTTCTGAATGAACGTCATATATTTGGAAGACGTCATGAAATATGTATATTGTCCATTGTAAAATTATCTTGTAACATACGTTGTGCTTCTTAACATATGGTAACTCAACATACTCTCCAAGGTAAAGTAGCCGGAATAAATTAACCTTTTTCCTTCTTAACATAACCTCTTTTGTTACTGAAATTGTAGCCCAACCTAGTGATCGGTATTTATTGAAAACGACCACAGCGTGATCCCGTATGTCTCCGTATTCGGACTGTGTATTGCCATATATGACATACACAGTCCGAATACGGAGATATATGGGCCGTTTTCGGTAGTATTTAGCCGTCTGTATCAATAGCAATAGGCTTTAACTATTGTTGCAACTAATTCAATATCAGATTAGAAAATTTGAGTTATCAGATGTAAGTAGCTACATCTATTACGATAATCTGAATTTAAATTGTCTTCTTTCTATCATCATAATTTTAGCCTGGTCAGAATTGAGGACTGGAGGTTGGGTTAACCAATTTAATCTGTGTCCTATGAAGTGCCTACCAATGATTTTTGAGTCTAGTTTGAGTTATGAAAAAAGTTTAAAGGCCATACGAACTGCGTAAACCCAGGGCGGTTATTCTGGAAAGTAAGCAAACAAAATAAGCTTTTTTTTTGCCTTCTAAACGAAAGTAAAAACCTGCTTTCGGTGAGCTAGAGTATTACCGTTTTTTAGCTGTATTAAAATGTAGTTATTTTCATCGTTTTTAGACAAAAAGAACTTTAATTTTAAATTCTCCAGTGAAAATGAGAATGATTCCAAAACAAACTACGCAAAGTTTGTTTACACTTAGAAATACTTTTATATGGTGAAGCTTCGTTTTTTCACAAAATTCGCCTCTTAAACTGCTATGGCAGCTTGTACAAAATCTATAGCTTTAGATACAACCACTAGGCCAACAAAACGTAAAAATTGCTTTCACGGTATCACAGATAGAAACATTTTATCGCGTCACAAGTAAATATTCATCGAGTTATGAAGGGGGCTAAACTCAATGCAAAATTTCTACTATGACAAAAAAGTGTACTTTTTAGATAAAAATACAAGCAATATTATGTCTGGTGTGTAAGTTGAACAAAGTTGGTGAATGAGTTATGACAAGGAGTGGAACATACAAGTTGGTGTATGAGTTATGACAAGGAATGGAACGTACTGTATGTTATTTTATTACAGAACAATTATACATTAAATATTTAGCACTATATACAATTACATTTTGTGTTCTGAAAATACGTCATCTGCCAAATACGTTGATTTGCGTTGGTGGTTTATGCTTTTGGTTGACCCAGTACTTCTTGTCGAGAAGAGACCTGAAACAAGCCAATACAAAGTTAAAACTTCTCTAGTAGGCAGGGATGTGTAACATTAACAAGAGAGGTTGGCTATAGATTATAGAATTTGTTACGGGCAGGTAAAATTAATTAAATTAAAATTCAACCTGCACGCAACATATTCGTCTTTGGTTTTGATCAGTCCATAACCATTAAATTTCTTGTATTAATACTTAACTCTGAATGATGGATGTATGATTAACACGCAGGCATTTCAAAACTGCTGGACAGTGCCCTAAAATTTGCTACACCAGGGAAAGACTCGCTGATTCTGACCGTCGCAAAAAGGTTCATTTCCAGGACTTTAGGCCCGATTTACACTTTTGTTGCGTCACGGAATCTACGCATTTTCAGCGAATAGTGTAGCAGCATTGCGACCTTTATTTCGTTCGGAGATTCAAGATGGCGGACTAACTTTGCTGCTATTGTTCTCCCCTTGTCTCTTTGAACTACTAGGCGCGAAAACATGATTTGCTGAGCCTTTTTCTTGCAAATTATTTACTGTTAAAACGATTATCTTTCTTTTAAATTGTTTCACCGTAGCCTCTCATCTCTTTACCATTTCGATTATCTTTGTTTCGTGGCAAAGGTCACGAACTCAGGGGTAAACAAAGCTTTATATTTTTGTTTTCAGAGATTTTTTCTCTATAATTCGTGGGAAGACAATTAATGTAGGGGTAGGAAAGACAGTTTGCTTTCCTGCGAAAAACATACCAAAAACTTTAATCATTCATTCTGGGGAAGAATTGGACTATGGTTTATGCTTTGTCCTAAACAAGTTTTAGCATTAAGGCCGACCTCCACTCATCAAATTTTGTACGCGCGTACGGGCGAACGCTGCGTATGAATATTGATAAAATGAAGCTTGATGCTCTTAATACTAGTAAAGAAAGACTTCAATGTTGAATAAAGAAGAAAATGACTTACCGACTCTTATAGATTTTTTCAATCCAGAAAATGAAGATGAGAAATCTCCTCTTATTGGTTTTAAACCGAAGAACTTTCTCCATTCATCCCAAACTTCTCTATTCTTTAAAGTATAAAACACGAAGATGAAAAATCCTTGTAAAGAATTGAAGATGCAAAATAACCACTGAAAAACATCTCGTAAATCTCCCAATGCCAAGACTGCAAACACCCATGATAGACCAAGAAGTAGTGAGCATGCAAATGCTATTCTTAATCGAGCAAGTTTTTCTTGTTTTTCTCGCTTACTTTCTGATGTAGATTTTGATACAGCATTGATTCCTGTCACAACGAAATATAATGCCAGGAAATTTCCTAGTAGAATTATTGAGACTGGTAGTAGTAAACCAATATAGAATGATAGATCGTGTATGATGCACCTAATAAAATAAAATTATTATAGTTAGCAAGCATCAAACTACCAGGACTACAAATATATTTGAGATGCGACAGATTCCAACCTCGATACCAACGCTTGGTTGTTTAGGTTGAACAGTTTCTACTTTCAAGTGTTTCATTGTTTGTTTTGGAGTACAATAGGTTAAGATGCGGGGGGGGGGGGGGGGGTAAATTTATTTAG
>JAULBZ010009449.1:0-10008 GCA_032360805.1 Neoturris breviconis
GAATAAGCCCCCCTTTGAATGAGCGTCCCCCTCTAGAAATTTAAAATTAAATAAGCGCCCGGGTGCTTATTCGAATTTGACCTTTTTGAAAACATTTTTTTGTAAAAAAGAAAATCCATACATAGATTTTTGCTGTTAGATGAGAATTCAGATGATGAAGATGTAGATGTTGATTAAAAAAAGAAGAAACAGCATATTACGAGCATATCGTAGTGGTGTTTTTTTTATTCTCCCGAAAATTTCTAAATACCTTAAGTTTTGTTGATTAAATAAGCGCCCGGGCACTTAATCGAGGCATTTCAGTATAACATATTTTTATTTAGTGTATACATAATAATGTGTGTATGCAAATCATATTTATGTGCTAGTTTAAACTTTCTTTCACTCAGTTTCATAGGCTATTTTCAATACTATATGTAGATTGAGCATAGCTTCAGACTACAGCATAAAGCTATGCTCAAAAATCTATCCTCCTCAGTGGTTATTTGCTCTTATTCCAACCATACATACATCATATATAACTGTGAAAGAACCATATGATCGAGGAAATATCTAGATCTACTTAGTAAGTCCTGATCTGCAAGCCTGAATAGAACTGCTGGACATCACCTGTATATTGTTCAACTTTTAAGCTATATACAGGTATATTCAAGCTTGATCTGTAATGTTTAAAAGAAAATAACCTCCTTAATAAAAAAATGTTATAGAATAAGATATAACTTCTCTTATTAGGACCCGGAACCTCATTGAAAAAGCCAGGAACAACTTCAGGTGGACCATCACAAGCTGTCAGGTGAGTGTTAAAAATATTCTTCATTCAGTCATTATTAATATAGAAATATCAGTTGAGGGATAAAATAAATAGCACTTCTTGGAGAGCTGTTTTTATACAACATAATTTATGCACCTCTGAATTCAACTTTGGAGACTAATTTGCAGCCTGTTTCCGACGTGAATTCAGAGGCCTGTGATCAATTATATCTGCTACTTACTGCAATGATAAAAATAAGAACAAATATTCACTGTGAAGGAGGGATTTTTGAGCATAACTTTAAAGCTTTGTAGCCTGAAGCTATGCTCACAAATCACTCCACCACGGTGCTTATTTGCTCTTATGTCGATTGTTGTACTGAAGTATCTCTTATTTCTAATGTCATATTTTTAGACCCATGTCACAATCTGGAAGACCTCTTAGTGGTTTTGTTCGACCGGGTACTCAAGGAGGAAGACCAGGTACCATGGAGCAGGCTATTAAAACTCCAAGAACTGCTTCTACTGCAAGGTAATTATTTAATGGTACAAGTATTTATTCAGATGGTATGTTGATTCTATATTTGGACATTATTTGGCTACCCATGAGCCTGTTCCCCAGAAGAAAAAAAACTTTTACTACTAACGGTCAGGCTTAATCTTGAAATTAATTTTGACAACTGTGACATAAAAACAATAAATTGGATGCCAAATTAATAAAAAATATTACTAGGCTAAGGCTTTATTTAAAATACCAAACTTTCATGTCTGAAGTATTCTTTGTCGTAAATATGAAGTTTTATTTTTTGGCTCAAACCTGTCATGCCCAAAAGCAGTCAATGCCCTCACATTTGGCCTGGATTAGCCGGGTACTATTTAGGCTATGGTCAAAAAACACTATATAATATAATAATAGATATAATATTGTTTTTTTCTGTAACTTTGACGAATCGAATGGTTTACTTAAAAATGCTTTTATATAAAGATTAATGAGTGAGCCATTTTAATTCCAGACCTGTTACAAGTGCTTCTGGAAGACATGTACGTTTAGGAACAGTAAGTAATACTAAATTACACATATTTAGATTCATAACATTGTTTGATTTTGAAGCTACGTGTTTGGACATTGTTTGATCATGGTATGCTCACTGAACCTATTCCCCAGAACAACTTGTCACCTTCATCAGTATTTGAAATGAGAGCAAATAATCACTGTGGAGAAGAGATTTTTGAGCATTGCTGCAACCTTTGTAGCTAGGGGCAATACTCAAAAATCCACTTTCCTACTGTGATTATTTGTTCTTATTTCAAACATAATTTCAAACATAGTATTATGTTGAAATGTTACCTTCCAAAACCTCAACATAAGTAACTTTTTTACCTTTCATTTTTTACTTGAAAATTCGCTATGTGAGGGGTGTGCCGATTGACAGCTCCTTTAAAAACTATTTCCTCCCATTATGGAGCATTACCAATGAAAATCAAACTATTTCTTACAATTACAACCAATTCAAATTCGTGGTGTATTTAACGTCTGTATCACACTACCTTACCTTATTCCCATAAATTTTCATGCCCTTTTATTTTTGTACCGCTTGCAGCCTGTACATAAGGGACATGCGGAAATTAAAGGGTGCGAAACTCCAAAAACGTTTTTGAAGAGAAAACAACATTTTATTGCATACAAGTATCTATTTTTACAAATGATGATTAATCTAGCACCACTCTCCTTCTCTTGTACCAAAATTTCTCATCCTTTGATCTGTAATCACTGTCATCATCTGAATCATCTTGCTCGCTGGATGGACTAGGCATTTTTATTCTTCTTTTTCCCCATATTGTGCTTCTAAGTTTAATGAACTTGGCCCACAGTTCCAGAACTCTTCATCTATCTGGTCCTTTAAATGCTCTGTTCTTCATTCGACCAGTGGCAATTTTAATGATATGCATGATCCGTTGTGTTTCGGTAGAACTAATTCCAGTGAATCTGTCGAACATTTCATGTTGCTCTAATCTAACTATTTAATAATTCTCTCTGATGACCTTCATCAGAAAGAAATTAATGACCTACCCAGTGGTTGTAATAAGAGTAAATAATCCCTGTGGAGGAGAGATTTTTGAGCATAGCTTCAGGCTTTTTAACCAGAAGCTATGCTCAAAAATCCCTCCTTTACAGTGATTATTTGCTCTTATTTCAACCACTGCTACCTTTTTAGCAGTTCTCAGCTTCTCTTTTTGGTAATAAAATATTTGATGTTGTTCCGAATAAGGAAATTCTCTCTAGTGTAATTAACTTTATCATACACTTTTTTCTAAACAATTATATATAACCTTTGACTTTTCTACATACGAATAAATATTTTGTGCCCTATATTTCTTGGGTAGCAATCTTGGTGATATCAACAAGTAGCCATGTCAGTTAATGTCGGTAATCATCAGAAAATAATGTATTTAATGTTGCTGACATGATTTCCACAACTACCAAGTCTACATTACATTATGCAGCTGCCAATGTAAATGCTGACGCAAGATACTTTTGCATCAGCAATTCTTTGCTAACGCTTTGGGATTCTAATTGACAGGGCTGCCATGGTGCCTTGTTTATCTGTAGCTTTGTAATAAGTATTATATGAATTAAGTTTTCGTGAGTCTTTCATTTTTGTAATGTGAGTGAAACTAGGTTCTATGTAATAGTCTTGTAAACACTTTTGCGTTAATGGGAGTAAGGTATTAGCATAAATGTAGAAGTTCTGCATTTGAAAATGTAATTGGACCATCTCATGAAGCACTTTGAGCATGAAACAGACACAAAGAAATTATTGCAAAAGTTTTTATATATGCATTTATTTTTTATATCTTCTCCTGTATATTTTTTAGTATTGCATTGCCCATGCCTCTCATTCATACAACTTTCAATCAATACTGTAAATGAGATCTCTCTCTTTCAGGCTTCCATGCTTTCTCAACCAGATGGACCATTTATTAATTTATCTAAGATTAACTTTGCCAAGTATGCTAAACGTCCAAATTTATCTAAGGTAAGATTACATGCCTCAAGATAATGGTTGGATATCACTTGTGGAGGAGAGTTTTGGAGCACAGTTTTTGACTTTGCAGCAGAAAACTGTACTAAAATAACATTCCTCCACAGGTAATGTCCAACCATTATCTATAAGCTTGAGATTAATAGTAGTATACGAGATTTCAGCTGATTCATGAGCCAAAAAACTATTCCAGCTGATAAATTATTACTTTTTAACAAGGCACGAGTCTTAATTATTGCTGTCATGCGAACAATGTGAAAATTTACACAAATGACCCAACACAGGATATTTTTGTTTTTATGACATATTTTATTGTAGCAAGAAATTCAAAGAAAGAAATTCAAACTTTGCTGTTGTTTGTTTATAAATTTCCATCTTTAAAACGGAGTTCCAAAGTTACAGGCTTCTGAATAATTCACATTTCCTTGTGGAGGAGCATTTAACCTCCAAAGATGCTCCTCCACAGGGGAATGCTGTTGTGAATTCAGAGGCCTGGCATTAGATAATAAGATGATGTCAGGTTATTGCCTATTGCCTGAACAACCAAATAAATAATTGTAACAGGAAGAAATCATTGTGTGCTTGCAAATCAGGACTACACCTGAGGTGGAAAATTATATTTTTATCTTTCCACCTCCCTAGGTAAATTTTCTCATGATTTTTTAACTAGCTTTTCTCATCTGTAATCAATTTTCCACATCGAGCCTTTGTAGTTTTGGATATAACCTTTGGTAGTATCTCCCTAAAATTACTCTGTATAATTACCAACACCTTTCTGTATTTTCAGGTACTGAATTTTGGAAGAGTCTTTGCAAACATCTTTTCACTTACTTTTTTCTTTTAGACTTTGTTTGAATACATGTTTCTGCATGAGAATGACGTTAGAAATGTATGTACAAGCCTTGAAATAATTGCTGGCATCACCGGTGGAGGAGTGTTTTTTTAGTGTAGTTTTTAGCTGTCCAGCAGAAAACTGTACTCATAAAACACTCCTCCACAGGTCTAGCAGTTATTTCAAGGATTGATAACTTTACTTTACACCATATTTTTGGGACCATCTCAAAATTTTATTTTACGGAGAAGAACGCTTAGTTTTTATTGGTTTCTTTGTACCGAGAAACCAAACTGTTTTTGAAAACTCAATTTAGTGATGGTCCCTATGTTTTTGTGTGTAGAATTCTTACGAGTTTTGTACAGTAGTTGAAATAATATTAAATGATCACTGTGGAGAAGGGATTTTTGAGCATAGCTTTAGGCTTTGTAGCCTGAAGCTATGCTCAAAAACAACACTTCCACAATGATTATTTAGCACTGTTATATATGGAATGGTAGTATCTCATGTATTTGGGATCACGAAAAGATAAAGTTTAACATGGTGGCTGGTTATTCTGTTTGGCCTTTAAATTTCTATGATCATTTGAAATGTGCAGGATGTTTGTTATATCCATGAGGTTCAGTGAAATAATCACTGTGGAAGAGGGATTCTTCAGCATAGCTTCAGGCTTTTTGGTCACAGTGATTATTTGATCTTAGTGCTGTTCTCTGTAGGTGTTATTTTTCTAAAAAATGTTTAGCAGCCAAATATTTTTTCTTAGGCTTTGCAGCTGGCAGCTGTTGCAACGGAAGCTGCTGAATATAAAGACTGGTGGTGGAAAGTACAATTAGCAAAATGTTATTACAGGTACATATTCCAGTTTCTGCAGTCTAATTTTGTTAAACTATTTCTGTTTTTACCATACTGTAACCTCAACGAGGTTGATTTTTGTGTAAAATTTAATACAGGATGTTACGCAACATGATGGGGACGAAAATTAATATGTGCAAAATGATATTTAAAAAAAAAAGATTCTTGTCTTGCATTTGGTACTCCAACTGTCTTGAATGCTTAAAAATATACACACCTAAAAAATATTTTTGTTTGCATGAAAATTAATACGCACAATAATTAGTACAAATAAGTCCAGTCATAAGTCTTTTGGGATCATCTAAGCCTTAAAGCTGAAATCTGCACTATAAAAAAAAACACTTCTCCAGGTGGTGTCCGACTGGTATTTTGAGGCTTGCATACAGTCGGTATAACCCAATGAGCAAAACTTGTTCAAAGTCTGCAGTAAAGACGCTAGAACAATGTTCTAGCCCTGACTTTGAACAAGTTTTTGCTCCCTGAGAATTGAAAGAAGCTCTTTTTTTCTAGACTTGGACTTTACAGAGATGCTGAAAAGCAACTAAAATCAGCTCTCCGTGATGAAGAAATTGTTGATATATATTTATATTTATGTAAAGTTTATGTAAAGCTAGATCAACCTTTAACTGCTATTGAAATATTTCTTAAGGTTTGTTTATCGACCTCAAAATTTTGCTCCAAAACCAACTTTTGTCGTAGGGTTAAATTAACTAAAATTGATAAAATACAATAAAAATGAATCTATACAGAAGTGTGTTAGGTCAAAGAACTTGCGATGGATTGGTTTCTTTGTATCAAAGAAACCAATCCATTGCAAGATGATTGGTCTCTCATGAAATCTTATTTTTGCACCAATCAAAAGGAGATTTGGATTTACATTAGGAAAATATTTCACATCAAATGAGAGTATTTTTACCCATTTATTCTACTCAAACTTGTTGGTTGTTAGCCTAGACGTAATAAAATCAAACTTGATGTTTGTTTTTGAAAAATAATAGTAAAGTCACTATTACTTTATTTAGGTTAAACACACTACTTCCCCAACACCATATCTTTTCTTTGGCTAATTTTAGATTATAAATGTTTATTGTATGTTGTTTCTAGGGGTTAGAAAAGTTTCCAGGAGAAACAACTTTATTAACAGGAATTGCTCGTATATACGAGGTAAGTACAAGATTTCACTTTATAATCGCACAATTTATACTAACAAATGCTGATGTATGATGTAGATGCCTAAGCGGTACTTATTTCCACACTTAGGTTATTTTGTAGGTTGATTGTTTTCTATTCTTTTGTGAAGACATAATTTTTTAGCAAAATTTACTAGTACATCAAAATGATTTTCTCATGATATTTGTTGACTTAAAATTTTTTTGAATTCTGTTTATAAGGATTTGACCAGAATCACATTTGGACTTGGAAATCTTCTATAAGACTTTGACCATGAATCTTTTTGGCAACCATTTTGTATTTGTGGGAAGCTCCCTCCTCAATTTTTTGAGATGATAAGTGATCATTTTTTAAAAAATAATTTTTAAAATTTCATGAATTGAAGTCTCCATTTTGATTTTGGAAAGCTTCCTTCAATTTTTAAATATATATTAATGTTATATCCACTTTAGGGTCGTAAAACATTTAATTACTACTAAGAGTATAAGTGGTTTTTATAACATTAATAATTACTCCTGATGTAAATTAGTAATATAATGACAATAAACAATTCAACAGAGGAAGATTTTTTTAATAAAAGGATCTTGTAAAAAGATAATGAATAATAAAGAAATATTCTTCTGTTACATTGTTCTATTCTCTAGTGTTTTGTAACATTAGCTAGCAAAAACCATCCATGGAATATGTATTTTTAAATAATTAACTATAATAGATTGTTGGCACCTTAATGGTACTAATTTTTGCGTGTTTTGGGAAAAAACTAACGAAATTAAATACCCGCGAAATATGTTGAAAGTTCTCATGCGCGGAAATAAATACCCACAAAATACAATTTCTTTTTACTCTCGAAAATTAGTATCCGCGAAAATTAGTACTATTAAGGTATGTTATGACATGTTTTTTTCAGACAGTATTAGTATGGTTAAAGCATATCCTATACTATACATGTTGGAATGTAGCCTGTACAGTGTATAATGACATATATCTTTAAAAGCTAATACTATAGCATAGGTGTATTCTCTTTTTTTATTTGGTGTGTACATAATACTATGATGTGTAACATGTGTATGCAATTCATATCCACTGTGTTTTGAGCATTGCTTTAGACTATGAATTGAAATTTTACTACTCTCATCCACAGTGATTTGATATAATTTTACCTTGATAAAGGTGTTCCAATTGTTTATTTGAACTGAAACTATCAACGTAATAAGGACATGAAATCCTAATGCCATGAAAAATTTATGTGTTTATCCTTGATATGAAATTTCACTACTCTCCTCCACAGTGACCTGACATAACTTTTCCTTGAAGAATGTGTTCCAATTGTTTATTTAACCTGAAACTCTACCATCTTAAAGTCACATGATCACTCTAGTTTGGTCAAAATTCCAAATAAATAACATGAAAGCTTGTAATGTCAGTAACACATTCTGAAAATTTCATTCTTTAAAAACAACTATTAAGGGAGACACGAGCGATTAAAGTTTTGTATTTTTTATGCTAACTGTGTGGCAGCCATATTGTTTAGCCAAACTTCATCGCTTTCCTGCATGATTACATGAGGTTGTGGCTAGTTTTTGATAAAATAATTGATCCACTTCCTGTTATTTATAAATGCTGAAATTTTCAGGGTGTGATCAGCAATTGCCAATAATGAACTTGATATAGACTTTAGAATTTTGACAAAATAGGGTGATTATGAGACTTTAATAAATAATTATTTCAAACACCGTATGCAAATCATATTTATGTGCTTGGATTTAACATTCACTTGGTTTAGTGGGCTACTTTCAATACCGTACCTTTGATTGAGCATGTCTTCAGGCTGCAAAATTTGAATCTATGCTAAAAGATTCCTCCTCCACAGTGGCTATTTAATTTTACTTCGACCACTGTTTCCATTGATTGGTTTTTTTAAAAAAAGTCGATTTATAGTTTGTTAACATGATTTCCTTCCTCGAAGATATTATTGCTGTTGAATTCTTCTTTAGACTATGAACGATATGCCAAATGCAGTGAAATATTACAGAGATGTATTAAAAAGCGATAACACACATGTCGAAGCAATATCAAGTATTGCTACTAATCATTTTTATTCGGATCAACCTGAAGTTGCTTTGAAATTCTTCAGGTGAGGAGTACAGGGCTCGAAATAACAGCCCGTCATCACTGTGGAGGAAAGATTTTTCAGAATATTTTCAGCCAGCTTGGCTGAAAATATTCTGAAAAATCTCTTCTTCACAGTGATGACCGACTGTTATTTTGAGCCCTGGGAGTACTTCTTCGTCAAGATTTTATACAGTAGATTTTTTCTCATGACAAGGAATAGACTTTTTCACCAAATAATGAAAACGAGGTGTTAGTTGCGCAAAGTAGAACTTGTTGCAATGCAAAAACTTTCTTTTTCTGCACAAAAATGAAAGTATTGCATTGCAACAAGTTCTACATTGAGTAACAAATGCCTCATTTTCATGTATTTGCGAAAGGTCTGCATAGTCATAATATTTTCTCAGTAATGGGTTTAAAATCCGAAAGAATAGAAGAGATCAAGCAAGATTAAGAATTAAGAGTTTGGTGACATCACTATAATACTACATCAATTTGTATCATATTATGCGTTTTGATATTGTTGACTAGTAGAAGAGAAGTCAATTGAAAGATCTAAACATTCCTTATAAAGGTTTTTCATTCATAATCATGTACCATACAGTATTTGTGCATTTTCATTGGACTGAAAGGAGTACAATTAACCCTTCATGTTGTACTGTTTACAACAAAAGTAAAAAATACAGACCAGATTTGTAGCTTGGGGAATTCCATTTCCTTCCTCCACGTAAATTTCTAGGAATGTATGGTATTTGTAAGGATCGGATGTGACCAAGCATTTCAATTCTTGTTTAAAGTCCGAAGTAAAGACACTGCTGACTTTGAGCAAGTTTTACTATTTCTGTTTATGAATTTCTTTTGTTTAGACGTCTTCTTCAAATGGGTGTATATAACACTGAAATCTTCAATAATATCGGATTATGTTGTTTCTATGCACAACAATACGATATGGCATTGAGTTGTTTTGAAAGAGCATTAGCATTATCATCAGATGAAAACATGGCAGATATATGGTATAATATCAGTCATATTGCCATGGTAATCACGTTTTATACTTTTGTTTACTTTATGATGTCAAAAACATTCGCGAAAAGAATCTTTTGCAAATGTTTTTTAGTTTGCCCAAACTGGAAAATTTATTTCCGAGAAAGATGCACTTAAGGAGTTACTTACTCTTACTCTTACTCTTCGTTTAATCTCCGTCTTCCTCTTCGAGAGGGTTGGAGCTGGCTTTGTTGTGTTTGTCCAGGG
>JAULBZ010009450.1:0-10008 GCA_032360805.1 Neoturris breviconis
ATAAATTACAGGGAGAACATACGAAAGCCGCTAAGAAAAGAGAGGGCAGAGAGTGCTTTAGGAGTAGGCGTTTAGCGTCGGCAGTAAAGACGCTACTAGCAATCACATAAATATTTGAGACAAGGCAAAATTTGAGCAAAAATTCAGAATTTCCAAATTGGATAAAAAGCCTTAAATTTTTGGTAGCAAACCTGAAGACACAAAAAATCGAATATGTTCTAAGAGCCTGGGTATTAGGCTGCTATAAACAGCAGAATTTGTCGAGTTTCCAAAAAGATTTAAGTCTACTTGGAAAAACCTCAGTGGTAAACCTCAAGGGACGTCTAGTGGTCATTTTACGTATTTACGTTTTACTTGTGGCTTGTATTGCTTGTCGAAATTCGTGAAATGTCATATAATTTATGCGATCAGTTGTAGAACAACGTTGTCAATGTTGTTCTAGCGTCTTTACTGCGGACTTTACTCAAGATCGGAAACAACGTGTTTCATTCGACACGACATTAAAATAACGTCTTTTATTCGATACGATATCAAAATAACGTATTTTATTCGACATCACATCAAAACAACGTCTTTTATGCTACATGACACCAAAACAACGTCTTTTATTCGACACGACATCAAAACAACGTTTTTTATTCAACATGACACCAAAACAACGTATTTTATTCGATACGACACCAAGACAACATCTTTTATTCGACACGACTCCAAAACAACGTCTTTTATTCTACACGTCAACAAAACAACGTCTTTTATTCGACATGTCATCAAATCAACGTCTTTTATTCGACAAGACACCAAAACAACGTCTTTTATATTCGACACGATTCGACACGAAACTAAAACAACGTCATTTATCTGACACGACATTAAAACAACGTCTTTCTTGCAACACGACATCAAAACAACATCTTTAATGCGACACGACATCACAACAACGTCTTTCTTGCAACACGACATCACAACAACGTCTTTTTTGCGACAGGACACCAAAACAAGATCTTTTTTATGTTGATTAGACGATTGAGTATAGTTAGACCTCCTCTAGGCTAATTCCTAATTCATTAGTGCAGATTTTGAATGACGCCATGATATTACTTGAAAGCGACGTCACCTGACAAATCCACCTTAATAGTTGATTTCCATACTGCTTCATTTTCTGCCCGAATGCATTTTTCACTACGCGTGCGCAATATACTCAATTTACCGATGTTAGCGTAATGTGCATGCGTTGAAAAAAAGCTCTAGAATGTTTTTCGCCCTATCGGAAAATGCAGCTATATAGAAATTCAGCCTAAGAACAGAAGATACCTACAAAGAAAATTTCCACAAATTTTATTATTTATCAATTGACAACTTTAATACGCTTACAGCATCTTTATGGCATCTTTATTTACACCTTCATGTTATAAAAACATCATTTCGAAAGTTTTGTTTTAACAAAAGTTTAACAAAAGGTACCGATTGAATAAATAAATAAACAGCTATATCAACAACATACCATTTCTCCGATCAACATCATGCTATTTCTCGAATATAGCATAGCTCAGGCTATGTAGTCTGAAGTTATGAATGCTCAGAAATCTCTCTTCCACATTGGTTATTTTACTCTAATTCGACCACTACATGATATTGTTGCGTTTTTAAATCAGTTCTAAGGTTCAACCAACGCAGAAACAATAAGTTGTAACGCTTTATTCATTTAATATTATGTTTATTCGTACATTGATGACAGAAATAATTACAGGATTTCTTTTCTGTTAAATCACAAGAATAAGCGTAATCACAAGTATAATTACTCTGTTCCAACGCAAGAGATGTAAATGACGCAAACATAAGCAAGATTGAAAATTTTAATGACGCCAATGCAAAAAAGGCTGACGGATTCCGCCAGGGTTCCATATGTTTTCGAATAACATTTCTTGTTTAACGCTGCCGTCTTCAAACTTTGTCACATTTAGTATATTCCCAATTTATACGTTTTTAAAAATTCTTATAGCTATAACACGTCATCTTCGAAACCTTCTTTCAAATTTCCAATAAAATCCTTAAGTAAGTAAGTAAGTAATCGGAAGTTTAATGTCCTTAGGGAATCTACATCACTTCAGTGGTTCTTCCTCCCATCCGACTGTCAACTAAGTTAACTCAACGCTAAAGATACGTGAAAGCATTGCTCTAACTTGCCCCAGGCCAGCATGCAATAACTATTTGCATCATTATCTTTTAACGTGACGTCATTATTATTTGGTGACGTCAAGTTTTTCAAGGAGAAATCACTTAAAACGTTTTTTGAGGAAATTTATTTTTAGCACCTGTCAAAGATTTGGTTACCAAGGGAAAAAAATTGTCTCTAGTCAACAAAACAAAATTTTAAAAATAATCCTAGATACATTGTAGGAAAAGCCTAAAAATTCTAGTCGCATAAACCATTCATTCAAAAGTTATGTAAAACCACTTCCTTTCCCCCAATAGGGTTAAGTTAACCCTGAGATCTCAAAGGGTCCGCCCCCGGTCATTTCAACCCATTTATAATCCGACCTAAGTAGGCCTAATGTGGCTAATAATACAGGCCTCTGAATTCACGACGGAATTTAGAGGCCTGATAATATACCCATTTTTTATATAAGAACATGTAAATTTTATTCCAACTTCGTACGTTTATTTCTTAACGTAAAATAAGCCGACAACCATATTTTTGACAAGTGGTAATTTTTTTTCTTTCTAATTTTGCTTGAAAATCATTTTTATGAAAATCATGAGATAATTTAGGAAATTTCATGAAAGTTCTCATACACAGGTATAGACTCTGGTGTAACATGAAATAATAACGTTTTTTAGTAATTTTGATACATTTGGCACCCCATATCACTATAGATAATCAGTTAATTTAATAATTTCATTTATTTCGACAGTATAAGACTAAACAGGTTTTACTAAATGTCAAATAATTAGGTCTATTTAACATAAATAGTAGTTTCGGCGGATTAACATTTTGTCAATTTTGGCGCACTATAGTAGGCTAAAATGTCTTAAAATCTTTTTTCTTCTGATATTTCATCAAGAGATAATTACATGCAAATTTCACGCTTGTAGCATGTTTCTATCCTGAGAAAATTATAGGGAGGCGGGGTATTTTTGCCCCCCTTTTCCTCCATATATTCAACGTACATGAATAAGCAAGCTTATACATCATAGGGTTAAATGAAAACCTATATATTCAAAATAGCAAACAACGACAAGGAAGCTTTCAAGTACTCAACGTGACTAAAAGGCAAACGAAACGACCCTTGTTGTTCTTATCTTTCTCACAATTTCAGCCAGAAGAGTTTCTAAGGGTGATTATATTTTGTCACAATCTTATAAGCGTGGTTTATAATCGTAAAAAACAAAAAATTACCTTGCTCTTTAAATATTAATACTGAGAAATTTACAAATCAATGAAATATCAGGAAATCACGAAGAAACTTTCATAACGGCTGGTTTACACTGGGACAATAATTAATTATGACGTCAATTTCTACAGATGGAATGTCCTCTTTTAGTCACCCCAACAAATTATTTACCTAGCAGCGGAAATCAATCTTAAGAATGATTTCCATTAGACAAAAAGGTCAGTCCGAAAGCTGAAAGGTATCTCATTGGTAGAAATTGACATCACACATCGTGTGGTGTAAATTTCTACCAATGGAATGTGCTATTTTGGCTTTAGTGCATAGTTGTTCGCCTTAAGGGAATCAACCTTAAGGAAAAGATGTAGCTACATGACAAACATGTGTAATATCAGCAGGATGTCTAAGAGAAACTAACAAGAAACTTTAACAAGCCTAATGGGATAAAAAGTTGTTTTTAAAAGAAGCGTGGAATCTATAAATTCAGGGTGCTCACTGCCTCAGAATATGGGCTATTATAAATAATTCCACACGCGCATAGCTAAGCGTGAAAAGGGTTTTGTCATGGTAACATAATAAATACATAATACTTTAACCAAACGTTTTTTATTAACCCTATTAAGAATTATTATTAACTTTTTTACATAACTTTTAAATGAATGGCTTATATGACTAGAAATTTTATGACTTTTCTTGCAATTTATCTAGGATCATTTTGGATTTTTTTTTTTGGTAACTAGGGATAATTTTCCCCTATCACCCATATTCTTGTCAGGCAGTAAAAAAAAAAAAATTCAAATTATATATTTTTTTGTTATTACTTTTGAAAGTCATTTTGGTATAGAGCTTGCAAAAAAAAAATATCAGCTAAACATTTTTTTTTCTGCAACACCTGTTTTCCAGGGAGTAATGACGCCTTCAAAACAAGAATATCTTGTGTCATCTTGCCGACACAGGACTATTATTCAACGATTAATCGAAATCGAAAAGATATTGCACTTAAAGTCGCATATTTACCCTATTTTGACAAAATTCTAAAATCTATGTCTATGCTCACTATTGGCAATTGCTGATCACACCCTGAGCATTTATAAATAATAGGAAGTAGGTCAAATAAGCAATTATTTTATCAAAAACTAGCTACAACTTTATGTAATCATGCAGAAAAGTGATGAAGTTTGGCCAAACAATATGGCTGCCACACAGTTAGCATAAAAAATACTTTAATCACTAGTATCTCCACTAATAGTTGTCTTTAAAGAATGAAATTTTCAGAATGTGTTACTGACATTGCAGGCTTTTATGTTATTTATTTGGAATTTTGACCAAACTAGAGTGATTATGTGAATTTAATCACTAAACCTGTAATTTTCCCAGGTGGAACCAATGTTGCCACAACTTTAAAATGACGTTTAACCTCGTTTTGACGTGTTCAATTGCCGTGTTCAATTCTTAAGCAATCGTTACATGGACCCCTAAATGAGTTTCAGCATAAAGAGAGCTTGTCTTTTCCGGAGCAATAAACAAATGTGAAGCACTATTGGGAGTGACAATGAAACAGGTAAATATGATTAGAAAACATCACTCCGCATAATGATTATAGTAAATAAAAACCGAGACTAACATGTTGTAATTCTAGAGAGGAGAACGTGACCAAACACAAATACTGATTCCATCAGAAATTTGGTGCGTCTGTTGTTAACGCTTCATTAGTATGGTGTGGACCCCCTGAATTTTTAAATTTTGCTGTGAAAGTAACATAACAAAAATTATTATTCAGGAGGTTATTTTCTTACGTATTTTAAAAATCTGCATCATACTTTTGTGAATTTTTACCCCTTGAATCTTCTAATACCTCCCACGAATTAACAAATTTCCCATCACTCTAACGGAGGGTTAAAAACACGTAGAAAATATTTCCAAATTTTCGAATGTTAGCAAGCAGTACACACCACAAGTAAAACGTGAATGCTGAACGTGTAAACTAGAATTCTCCAGAGATTTATCTCAGTGGTTTATCGTGTAGACATAAGGATTTTGGAACCTTTTGCAAACTTGAAAAATTATGTTGCTTCAATCAGCCTAGTACCCAGGCCCTTGCTACAAATGCGAATTCCTGTGTAGTTCGTCTTGTTAATCAAAATTTAAGTATTTTTTCAAGAAATTCCAAACTTTTGCGCAAATTTCACCTCGTCTCAAATATTTATGTAAGGGATTGCAGATCATCAAATTCGATGATGGTAAATAGGCTTGTACCAGTGACGTTATCAAATCAAATTATTTTTATCAAAGTATTTGCATTGCTTTACAGTCTGCAAGCCCGCTGTTATTGATGACGTCATGGATATTACCAGAAATGTTATTAACTCAAAATATTTTGTGACAGTGTTTGTATTGAGTTGGTGTACCACACATAAGCGATAGGGGTTCAGAAATAAAGGCCGTGGGTACATTATGCCCCCCTCTCAGAATATTTAGAACTATTGTCAAAAATAACTTTTTGTTTACATTGCACCCCCTCTTCTCCAGTTTCATTGTTGTCTGTGACTTTTTCGGCTGATGCAGGGCTCCCAACAACATTGAAACTGAGGGAAGGGGGGATTTTAAGCATTGTTCCAATAAATTATGTCCATGATTGTCTCTATGTTGGGCAAGGTTTAGACTTAGGTAGAACTACGTGAGACAAACTTCATGTCAGTTTTGTTTGTTTTAATTTTAAACATTTGTCGTACTGAAGAAACTTTAGTGCACAAAACCTATGCAAAAATAATAAATTTGCTGGTAAATGTGCTCGTTTTCATTAGATTTAATAGTGTTTCATATGTCGAAGAAACTTTATCACGCAAAACTTTAGTAAACAATTACCACATATTTGTCGGCGAGTTTGTTTGCGTTATTTTTATTTTATTAATATCTCAACCTGCTAGTTCTGCATAAACTGCATAAACTGTATGAACTGTATAGACAATAACAAACAAAACTTTAAACCTGGTAAGGGACCATCTTAATAAATTTTCGCTCCAAAACCAACTTTTTTGTTAAGGATAAATCAACTAACATTGACAAAATTCAACAAAAATGAATTTCTTCGGTACAAAGTAGATTTTATTTGTATATTTTATATGTATATCGGTATTACGTAATAGGTTCATTCTTTTAGCAAATATAAATATATGTATAAATAACGCTGCCATGTTTATTTTGGTACAATTTTGGTAAATTGACTACACTACCAAAAAAAACAAAAATAAGCATGGCACAGCTGTTCTGGAGGACGACAAAATTTTGTTTACAGAAAAGAAATTGTGAGAACTATGCTCCCCTCTCCAACCATTTCGTATATGGCAAATATGCATACTCTGCCAGGTTTATTTTGGTACAATTTTGGTAAATTGGCTAAAATTACGAAAATGCGTAGCATATAAAATGATCAAAATAAGCATCGCACGGCTGTTCCGAAAACATCTGTAAAACTTTTCAGAGGTCTCTTCTTCAACATGTCCCGGTCAATTTATATTTAGACCATCCCGGACAGAATATTTAGAACTATTGTCAAAAATAACTGTTTGTTTACGTTGCACCACCAATTTCAGTGCTGTCTGTGAGTTTTCCGGCTGATTCAGGACTCCCGATAACATTGAAACAGGGAGTCCATGATTGTAGCTACAATCTCGTGCGTAATTATTGAGAAGTCTTACGAATTTTGACGCATAATACAATCCTTATAACTAATTAAAATGACGCTGGGAATACCCAAGAGATTTATCGAGTTCATGTGCCGTTGGCCTTGCTAATCAAAATTACAGGAATTTTGTCTGAGTTAAAACACCGAATTTTTCTCAAATATTTCTGCACATGATTGTAGCTACAAGCTTACACATAAATAATGAGACATTTCATGAATTTTAGTGAGTAATACAAACCACAAGTAGATTTCAAATGCGGGAAACGACCAGGCCAAGTCTCTAGAGATTTATCTCAGAGATTTATCGAGTAGACTTAAGACAAATTCTGCTGTTCCTAGTAGCCTAGTACTAAGGCTCTTGGAACATATTCGATTTTTTTGTGTTGTATGTTTTGCTACCTAAAATCCTAAAATTTAAGGCTTTTTATCTAAGTGGAAATTCGGAATATTTACTTTCTGCATACTAACAACAACTTTTCTGTTCGAATTTTCCCTTTAATGTAAAATATATGCGAGGAAGATGACCCCGCGTCCTTTCTTCAACTCAGTTGAAACATTTGCAAGTTTCAATAATTGAACCTTGGAAGCACCTTTTTAGAAAAAAAG
The DNA here is from genome assembly GCA_032360805.1 of Neoturris breviconis. Taxonomy (NCBI): domain Eukaryota; kingdom Metazoa; phylum Cnidaria; class Hydrozoa; order Anthoathecata; family Pandeidae; genus Neoturris; species Neoturris breviconis. Next base: position 7,684 of record JAULBZ010009450.1, read on the forward strand.
CTACGAATAAAACAACTAAAAATTTGAATATTATTGCAAAGCGAGGCAAGTCATTATTACAAAGTAGGGCAGCTTTTCAATGCGGGGCAAGCGTTATTACAAAGTGGGGCAGCTTTGTTATTACAAAGTTGGGCAACTGTCATTAGGGCTGGTATTACAAAGTGGATCAAGCGTTATTACAAAGTAGGGCAGGTATTACAAAGTGGGCCAATTATCACAACGAATAGACTAGCTTATGGTCGTTAGTAGGCTAAATCCAAAAATCGGGAAAGATATCAGGGTTAAATGGGAAATCGGAGTGCCATAATGAAAACGGGAAGAGAGAAAACTTCTTTTTAGTTCACCACTCTCCTCCGCAGAGCCTAACGAAAGCACCTCTTTTTCGCCTTTTCGCCTTTCCGTGCGCCGGCCTCTGCGTAGGAGAGTGTTAGTTCACTTCTTTTGAGTATAAATTTAATCGAAAGCGAAATCTTTATAACGACCCTGCTAGTCTACACAAAGTAAGGCATAACAATTCTCACATGATAAATTCTGTAATGCTTCTAATAAAAAAACGTATATAGTAGGAGAATAACCGTAAGATTTCATATTGTTTTCAGAAATAATTTGCGAACCTGATTCCAAAAGAATTCATTGTTGGAATGATACTGTAATTCATATCGTCAGTGCTATATACGGACGCGATGAAATAAGTCATTGTTTTAAGAAATCACGTGATCAAAACAATACAAATTGTACTATTGATGTTTATAATACGGTAATTTTCGAATGTGACAATAGAGCAAATTGTTATGTCGATGCATATGCAGGAACATATGGTGATCCATGTCCGGCTGGTACAATCAAATATCTGAAAGTTGAATACAGGTGCGGTTACAAACGTAAGGGTATTTCGTTTATTTAGGACCATATCTCAAAAGTTCGTATCAAACAACCCCGGAGAAAGATTTCCTTGTATGTACTCGACGTCTAACCATCATCAAAAAACGTCGTTTTGACGTCTAAACGTCAAAACGTCGTTGATTAGATGTTGAGTGCCCACTATCTATTCAATATCTTATCAAACTAGTCGTACTTAGCCTGAGCTCCAGTCCCAAACTAAAACAAGTTGTCGTAGCTTGGGACTGGAGCTCAGGCTAGTCGTAAGAACTATTCTTCATTATAAAATCCTGTTCTATTTTTCTATTAGTTCAAAATACAAGAACAACAAGGAAAATACCGGCTGTACCTACTCCTGTCATACCAGCATCTGCGATACCACAAACAAGTAAGTGTATCTTTTTTCACTCTTTTGCGTGTGACGGACTTTGTATGACTTTGCAATTTCCCTCAGCTTCGATGAGGAATACGAATCTACACACTGAGCATAAACAACGTTTTCATAGCCTACGATAGACTTTCGCTTGCTTTGCTCGGTCTATGCACCAATGTCATACTTTCCATGAGTCGCTCTCTTTTTTTGTTGTTGGTAGCCCAATGTGCACGCAACTTCAAATGAACGTCATAAAGACGTCGTTTTTTAACATCCCACCGTCAAAAAACGTCTCTTTATAAAGTTTAAAAGACGTTGAAGATATTATAGTTTTGAATATGTTATAGCTTTGTATATTTTTCTTGTAGCCAATTGTGGTTTACCAAGCATCAATCCGTCGCGTTTTAGACGGATCATAAATGGCAACCATGCCAAACAGGGTGCCTGGCCTTGGCAAGTAGCTATTTATCACTCAACGGGGCCACGTAGTATATTTCGCTGTGGTGGCTCAATGATAAGTGCGCTTTGGTTCGTCTCAGCAGCTCATTGTTTTAAACACGCTGAATGGTATCAACCTGATCCTTCGACATACTATATTGTTCTGGGAGAAACAGATAGGTTAGGATTTATGTACCATGTGATATTATTGATTTGCTTTCTACCACCAGCAGGCATCGTCTAATGAATGACATAGAAACGTTGTATCGACGTCACAACGTCAAAACGACATCTTTATGACGTTTGTTGAGCGTTTCGTGTTTTAAATTAGTGTTTGTTATTGCAAAAAATGAAGTTGTCTTTGAATGAGCACCTAATTTAAAATGTTCTTTTTTCTTTTTAAAGCATAGCTGCTTCAACCAAGGAAAAAATATTGTTTACAAATGAAGGGTCGAAAGCCTACTTTATCCTCCATCTCCACCCCCTGCTTACCTATGAACTTCTCGAGAAAAAAAACAAAATGCGAAACTGAAAGTATAAAGATATGACAAAGAGCTGCAGGGGCGGATCCAGGATTTATTTGTACTCAGTCACTAATTTGCTTAGAATACTATCTCCGTGAGGCGCAACCTTGG
>JAULBZ010009452.1:0-10005 GCA_032360805.1 Neoturris breviconis
TACTTACTTACTTACTTACTTACTTACTTACTTACTTACTTACTTACTTACTTACTTACTTACTTACTTACTTACTTGCTTACTTACTTACTTACTTACTTACTTACTTGCTAGCATTTCTATTTATTTATTTTCGTATATGTCACCTAGGATTTTTTTTTTTTTGATTTTTTATTATTATTGAGGTAAATGATTAATCATTATTTACAGTGTATACGGATACAACAGTTATAGTGTAACAGCAAGATTAAAAAGAGAAAGAGAGAAGAAAATAGATTTCAGGATAGATTTTCGAAAAGGATCATTTTCCCAAAGGATGTTTCGGGGTGCAATGAAGCCCAAATAAAATTTGAATAGGAGATTTTGGTTGTGCCTTTTTTCCAAGAGGAGACCATAAAATCTTTTTGTCGCAATCTTTTAAATACTCCTGGGAAGCGGCCCGAAAATTCGAGAAGAATACCCATATATTCATCTCGTTGTTCCTCAGGATTATATAAAACCCATTTGGAAATGGCGTTAATAAAAATCATGGTTGATATTTTAGTTTGTGGCATAGGGGAGGATGCTATATCTAACATTTGGTCAAAATGTAATTTATTAAAATCGTCCTTATTGTAGAAAGTAAATAGATCTAACGCCAAAAACCCCGCCGTAGCCTTAGCTAGGCGAGGGGAGTTAAACGTACGAGCCATCCTAGTGAATGAGAATATGTTTGAGGTTGAAATATTTTTGGCTAAAAATTCTGAAATGTCATTGTTTATGGTTTTGGTGAGGAGATAGTCTGTTAAAGACAATATCTCCAACGCATCGTCAATAGAAGGTATTGTCGTTAGAGAGTTGCTTAGAAAACAGTTCCAAATAAATAAAAAGTAGATTGGGGTTATCCCAAATAAGTATATTTTTGAGTCGTTTGAATATTTTATAAGATTTTCGAAAAGAGGAGAGAATTTCGTTAACTCCCTTTTTGATGACGTAATTGAAAAATGTTCTATGTTTATTTCAAAAACCCATTGATCAGGTATTCCTCCACAGAGGGTGGTGAGTTTCATATTTTTTTGTCCAACCTTTGATGTCTTCTATTGTTTCTTCTTTGATGTCTTCTTCTGTATGTTCTTTATTCTTCTTCCTTCCTGTTGGTTAAAGGTATGGAATTAAAGGTTAAATTAAATTAATTAAAGGTTAAAGGTATGGAAATGTTTATATATACAAAAAATTGTGTCGTTTTTAAAATATGTGTATTTTCGTAGAAGACCGGTGTCCCCCCTTTTTTTTTTAAACAAAAACAAAACGGTTTCATTTATTGTTGTACGTAAAATCATACATGATCGCCTTATATGCAAATAAGCGTCCCATATGCGTGTACTTTGCGTGTATTATTTCAAATGGGTCAATTAATTATTTACTAACAGATGTTCTTTAAATTCCGAAATGCGTTCTAATTCTGAAGTGGCTATTAATTATTACTAACAGGTGCTGAATATAGCGTTAGCTTTGTTGCGCTCTCGGCCTAGCGGTCACAAAAAGCGAAAGGCCGTCGATTTGTGTGGCGCTGTCGACCCGTTCGAATCCTTTCGAATCACGAAGAACTGGAGAAATTAATTGGATATAATTTTTAAGAAACTATTACATATACAAACTTTATTTTACATTTTTCGTTTATATCGTGGCATGATTGGTAATTTTTATTTTTTCGAAGTTTGATTTTTTTTTATTGTTTTTCTGAATTATTTTTTTCCTTTGTTTGATGGTGTGGAATACATAGGTAGTATTGTTAAGGGAATCGGATTTTTTGAAGTAAAACTTTGCACAACCTGTAAGGGTGGTGAAATTGTGTTCGTGCTTTCCCTGAAATTGGTTATCATGGAATTCGTTGGAACCATTTCTGGGATAGTGTCGCAATGACAAAAGGAAACTCGTTTTTCTCTTACCTTCTTTTTTTCCTGTATTATTCGGAAAATTAAATATCCTACTATAAGGAGGGAAATTATCAAGGACGTTGGACCCGTAAAAGATAATATTTTTTTGATGGAGATTCCTGTTTCTTTAATTATTTCGCCCGCTCCGTCAGCTGTGCTAGAGATGACGTCACTAGTGCCTTCTAAGTCCTCTTTGATTGCATTCCCGATCGAGGATACAAGTGTTCCTCCACCCGATGCCAGTGTAGATATTGTTTTATCAATAAAGTTTGTAAAACCGTCGCTGAATGAACCGTCATTAGTATTGTCCCTAATATCGTTTAATTGTGACAAAATATCAGTACTGTCTTCAACTATACCTAGGAGTGACAGACGGGGTACGTTCGTATGTGTATAATGTAATAGTTCCCTGTTGAATCTGTGAATTCGAGGTGCGTTAATGTTTGGTAATCTAGTTTTAGTGGATGGTTTTGTATTTATTATTGAAGAATTAGGGTATAATGTCCAATGTTGACCCCTTTCATCTTTAAAAACCAACAAGGGTGGTTGGTGAGAAATATTAAGAGGTTTAGAGTAGTTAACAATTTCTCTCAATGGAAAGGTGATAAATTTCAAAATTTTGTCATCGCCTATTAAAATAGGTATGTCATTGAATCTTTGATTGGCGTGCGTTCTATTCCATAAAACAATGTAATCTAGACGTGTATTACATTTATGAACCGAGAAACCGTCCCCCCGTGGTATTAAAGAAAAACCTGGTTTCGAGAATATATATTCGCCCGCTAAATCTGGTAATGCTGTTAAGAGAAAAGTATTAAGTTTAGCAATTTGTTGCTGGCTTTTACAAAGTTGGGAAGTTATGGCAGAAAAAAGCGCGGATTGTTGGTAAAGATTTTGTGATAAATGAGCTTCTAAAACGTCCCTTTTATAGTTTGATGGTCCTGATGATACAAATCTTAAGGCCTTACGGAAAAATTTGTATGGGATTTGAGTCTGTTTTAAGTCTGAAATAATATATCCCGTGTCTAATAGGACAGTATTATTATTCCCCGAACTTTGGATAGCTCCTCCAACCCCAAGGCTAGGTATTAGATAAAATAAGTGAAGTTTGATAACCTTGTGAGGGCCTAGTGGTCGATATGAGACTGGTAGAGATAACGGTTTTTTCCAGATGATTGTGTCAAGGTTATTTTCACTTGGTGTGCAATAAGCATATAGTTTATTAAATGAGTTGTTAAAATTGCATTGGGATATTGTAAGAGGTTGATGTAAAATCGGATCATCAGCATGAAGCGTAGCCGAATAATGAGACATTTTATATTGATGCACTATATGTTTTTTATGTTGTAACCAACCGCAAACGTAATGGTTAGAATCCGTTGTGCTCCACCTATTTTTTTTTAACGCTTTAAGAGGACCGAAGGGGCTTTTTTTGGTAATGAGAGCATTTAGACATTCATGGTTTGTGGTCCTTGTTTGTTTTCGAACAGGTACCATTTTTTCTTTTGCCCCGAAAAAGTTTTCATTACATTGGTATGATAAGGTATATGCTGAACACAATGTGATTGTTATAATTTTTTCCCCCGGCGAGTAGTGGTAAATGTTAGCTAACGATGTGAATGGTTTTGCCCATAATGAGTGAGAGCAAGCGATGGGTTCAGGATAACTAAAAACTCCTAAATTCTTTGTTTGTGAGCAGTCAAACAGAGGCCCGATTGTGGGACGTTTTTTTATAGAAAAACAAAGTGAAAATTTAAACGCTATTAATAGAATAGTTATGCAATATCTGAAGGCGGAAATGGCTTGGCTACTTCCTCGTGTTGGTTTGGAAGATTTTCTTTTATAGTGTTCCAATAAAGCTGGATCCAGTATGGAAGATGCGCCTTCCCATGTTGAATCTTTGGCATCGTATCCTGCCCATTTGATTAAGTATTGAATTTCTCCTTTTCTTGATCGATGTTTTATTATATATTCTGCTTGATAAATGTCATCGTCTTTGCTGGTTTCAGATGATGAGTGCACATGATAACCTGATAGTTTATCTGTGGTAGTTTCCTCTTTTAAGTTGATATTTGGTAATATTTCTTTTGCGTGGGGGGCTTCGTTGTCTGTGTCGCCATTTTTGTTGTCCTCGATGTTTATTACGTAGTCATTTTCTTTTCTCACGTTCGCTTTATTTTTTAGCTTCTCATTTGTTGTGGAAATGATGGTCGTGCCCTCTGTACTTTCTGTATGATTCGCCGCTGAGCTCGAATTTGCTACTGGTGGCTGTAGATCTTCTTTTGCGAGAAAGTAGTTCTCGTCCATCGTCTCGTCTATCCCTTCGTTGGCAAGATTGTTCATTTCATCTTCTTCTTCCTGTGGTAGAATTGGGAAATTTGGTTTCCAATCAACTGCGTCAAAATAAGGCTTCAGCCTATTTACGTGAACCGTCTTTTTTAAGGGTTCATTTTGGATAGTCGATAGTCGGAAATGAACTGGTGAGAGTTGTTCAGAAAGTCTGTATGGTCCGTGGTAACATAGCTGCAATTTCCTGTTTTGTTTTCTTTCGATTTTGGTCGTGGGTGGGTTATATACATAAACCTTGTCTCCTTCGCGAAATTTGGTCGGAGAGGATTTTATATCGTATTGTTCCTTCATCGTCAGAGCTGCTTTCCTGAGATTAATAAGAGCTTGTGATTGTGAGATTCGAACGTTTTCAACCAGTTCTGCCCTGTATTTCTCAATGGATTTATGAGCTGGACCCGGTGGTAGAAGTCTTGTGTCCACCGGCAAGCATGGTTCTCTACCGAAAACCAAATAGAATGGTGATTCTTTTGTGGCTGGATGGATGCTACATCGATAAGCGTGTATCAGGCCATGAAGGAAACAACACCAATCTTGTCGGTGTGATGAGACGTACATAGATATTGACGCCAATAGGGTGCTGTTGAATCGCTCCACCAGACCATTAGTCTGTGGATGATATCCGCTGGTCAATAGGGGTGTCGTATTTACTAGTAAACAAATTTCGCGAAAAAGTGCGCAATCGAATTGTTTGCCTCTATCTGAAAGGATTGTGCGTGGGCTCCCGAAGCGACAAATTATGTCGCGGTAGAAAATATTTGCGATAACACTGGCCTCAATTGAAGGCGTTGCAAATGCCTCTACCCATTTTGTGAAACTGTCTACGAAAATTAATATGTATCGGCATCCTGTCTTAGTTAGAGGGAGGGGACCTAAGATGTCTACATGAACTCTCTCAAATGGTTGCGAGACTGGAATGGGGATTAGAGGTGCTTTCTTGACATTTTTTGGAGGTTTCCTAGCCCCGCATGACTGGCATGTTTTTATCCAAAATTTGACGTCCATAAATAATTGTTTCCAAAAGTATTTTTTATGGATTTTGTCGAATGTCTTTTGGATGCCTAGATGTCCACCGGAAAGGTTGTCATCGTGATATGTTCGTAAAATTTCAGACTTCAAATCCCTGGGAATGACTAATTGTGTTACGAAATTAGTATGGGAGTTCTTAAAAATATGGTTTAAGATTTTATTTTCGTCAAGAAAGTAGCAGGATGATTCAAGGACGGTTATTTTTGGATTTGGGTCGGTTGCTAGTAATTTATCTTTTTCTAAATAATATATTAGTGGATGGAGGTCGATGTCTTTTATTTGTAATTGCCTGATTTTATTTGGGTTATAACTATTTTGATCACTTATTGCATTGATTGCGATGGGGGTCCGTGACAGAGCATCTGCGTTGCAATGAGTAGATCCTTTTTTATATATTATTGTGAAAGAAAATTGTTGTAGGTACAACACCCATCTTGCTAGTCTATTTTTTGGTTCTTTTTGTTTAAGAAGCCAGGCAATAGATTGGTGATCCGTTATTATTTGAAATGGTTTGTCCGTTAGATAAGGTCGGAAGTGTTTAATACCCGAGATTATTGCCAGGAGCTCTTTTTCCCATATGGCATAGTTTCTCTCGGGTTTTGATAAGGATTTACCGCCGTAGGCGATGACCACTTCCTTATTGTCTCGTTGTTGTCCGAGGATATATCCTATGGCGTAATTGCTTGCGTCACATGACAAGGTGAACATTTCTTCAAAGTTTGGATAGGCCAATATCGGAGCGGATATTAGCTCTTTTATTAATATCTGGAATGCGTTATTCGCCTCGTCTGTCCATTGAAATTTGCAGTCTGACTTTAATAGTTCATGGAGTGGACCTGCTATTTTAGAGAAATTTTTTATAAATCGGCGATAATATCCTGCGAGACCCAAGAAGGATTTTACGTCCTTAGTATTTTTTGGGCATTTACTATTTTTTATTAGTGTAATCTTACCCGGGTCTGGGAAGATTCCGTCGCTGGTTATCAGATGGCCTAAATATGTCAATTGGTCGCTTGCGAAATAACACTTTTTTGTTTTTAACCGGAGGTTAGCTTCTTTCAGACGCTGAAATACCTCATTTAGGTCCTCAATATGTTTGTTAAGTGAACGGCTGTATACGACTATATCGTCGAGAAATGCATAACAGGTTACATGTAGTAATCCTCGCAAGACCGCGTCGATAAGTCGTTGAAATGAACTTGGTGCGTTTTTAAGTCCGAATGGGACCCGTAAGTATTCATAGGTTCCCATCTGCGTGGTAAAAGCCGTGATAGGGATGGAGTCTTCGTCCATAGGGATTTGATTAAAAGCGCTTTGTAAATCTAATACACTATAGTAAGTTTTTCCGTATAAGGAATCTAAAACCGTGTCAACCCTAGGCATCGCGTAGCTGTCGGGAATCGTGACCTCGTTTAATTTTCGGAAGTCTACGCAAAAACGCGAGCTTCCATCTGGTTTTGTGATTAATACCACGGGAAAACCCCATGGAGAGGAGGACTCTCTTATAATGTTGTTTTCTAACATTACTTGCAGTTCATTTTTTATTATATCTCTAGTTTTTGGAGAAGTCCGATACGGTTGGCACCGTATAGGGTGCGGATTACTTAAATTGATGGTGTGTGTTACCATATTTGTTTTTGGCAAGTCATTTATATGATCACTAAATAGAGAACGATATTTATGTAGGAGCGATAACAGCCTTTTCCTTTCCGTGTCGGTTATGTCCTTGCGGACAGAAATGTTAAATATAGGCTCATTGTTTAGTTGGTTTCTATTTTCTTCCAAAACTTTATTTTTTATTGATTTCTCTGACTGTGGTTCTTTCCCGTTATCTTCTGATGTAGTTACACTTCCAATCAAGGCGTTTTTGGGCAAAGTTTTTTCATGAGGGCTGGTGTTATGGACAAAGATCATAACTTCCCTTTTTTTCTCATGTATGGAGCATGGGATTAGAATTTCCTTTTTAAAAATGAGAAAATTATTTGGAGTGAATAACCAATTTCTTTCTAATTCCTCCAGTGGATTGGTTTTCAAAATTATTTTTTGCATACTGTAGGGTTTTATTTTTTGTTCTGTCGTTAGGTATACCTTTATTTTTTTTCCACGTATATTTTCCTCAATAATGTCCGTAAAATTGGTGGTGTATATTTTTTTTTCGCCTAATTTAGCTTGGAGGGTTTCGCATTCATTTGGTGGTTCAAATATTGGGAGTTTTATTATAGTTACAGCCTGTTTAATGGTTATTGCCATTATATGTCCTAAGTTATTAAGGGAAAGCGTACAGTCTGCAAAATTGATTATGGCTTTATTCTTATCTAGGAAATCTCGGCCAAGGATGGCATCAAAATTCCCTATTTCCACCATGTGGAAAATGTGATATATGCTAAAATTTCCTAAACTAAGTTTCAAATTGGTTGATCCTAATATTATTTCTTCCCTTCCAGTGACACCGACGATTGCCGGGTGTTTAGAAGGCAAGAGTATTTTCCCCGTTGACTCTAGTTTTTTAAAAATGTTAGGGTGTAGGCATGAAACGCTTGCTCCGGTATCAATGAGGAATGATACCATTTCCCCTTCTAAGGTTCCGTCTAAAAACATGGACGAATTGTGAGGAAGGGGAATCTTTTTTCTGTTTTCCTCCGACGTTTCTAAGACACTTACCGGTGCTCTTTGCGCTGGTTGAAATCCTGCATTATTGATGTTGTTTTGATATGGCTGCCTTTGTACTGGGTATGTGCGCGAGAAGCGTGGGATGTTTACATTATTGCGAGGGCTATATCGGTTTTGCTGTTGTTGTTGTTGGTATTTATTCGGGCATACTCGAGCGATGTGTCCCACCTGACCACAGTGAAAGCAGACTGGTCTTCCATCTGTAGTCCTGATTTCTCTCGAGTTCCTTGGCTGTATTAACTTTTTTATGTCAGATATTTCTTTTTCTAGTTTTCGGTACGCGCTTCCGTTTAAACTTTGGATATCCGATGATTCATTCGTTGTTGCGGGGTATCTTTGGTCGTTCTGCTGGAATTTGTGCTGATATCCTCGTTCGAAAGATGACGGTGACGGCGGCGGCGAGTTTCTTTCGATTGGTTTATTTGGTGGTTGATTAACTGTTGTGTACGGTAGGATATGCTGGCTCTCAATTTTTTCAGCTAAGGTGCTGATTTGAGTTTGGAGGTTTTTTATTGGTGTTTCGAAGCTTTCCTGTAATCCCTGTATAGCGGCAATGGTGAGATTCGGTGCCGTTTCGCTTGCCGCGGATTTCAAACGAGAGGCCGCCAGAGCTTCGTTTAAATCGGCTGGTTGTTGAAGGAGAACATGTTCCTTTAGTGTTGGCGACAGCCCTTGGAGAAAGCACATTAGTATTTCTTCTTGCGGTAGGCCTAGATGGCGAGCTGTATTGAGGATGTCCTCAATATATTTTTCGAGGTCTTCGTGCGGCTGCATCTTTCTAGTCGCCAGCCTCGATCTTTTTAAGAATTTAAGACTGGATGGGTTGAATCGCTGGTTTAATGCTGCGAAGGTTTCATCTATGCTGGATTTTGTTGCAGATGACAGATTTTCGTATGCGGTTATAGCCGCTCCTTCCAATAACAGTGGAAGTAACAACAATTTCTGTTGTTCGTCGATATTGTTTAATTCACTATAACGAGTGAATTTTGTTTTAAAATCCGCTACGTTTTCGTGGTTCTGACCACTAAACGATTTGATCGTTAAATTTGGTAGTTTTGTCGGCTTTTTGTGGAGGACATTTTTGTTTTCGTATATTCCCGTCTTGGTTTCTGGAGAATTTAGCCGACTGATGCGCTCATAGGTTGGCTTACCAGGCCTATATTTCCTATATGAGATTGGTGTGTTATCAATATTGATCCTTGCTGTTTTGATGTGAAACGGTGATTCCAGAAGCCTTGACTCCCGTTCTGTTACAGGACAAGGTTTCCTGTAAACTGATCGTGTTGGGATTTGTGGGCTCTTTTCTGTGTCGGCGAATCGTGCTGTTTTTTCAAACGATGCGTCCTTCTTCGTTGAGGTACCTTGGTCGACCTCGCTATCCGAATCACTAGTGTCACTTCGCCTTGTATCTTCTCGTTCAGCGGTGTTGTCCTGCTCTTTCGTTGGGCTATATGTGCGAACTGGTGAACGGCAAGTTGGCGCATCGTCTTGGTTTTCTTCATCACTCATGTTAGCGGTCGTTCGTGGTAATTTGGAGGATTCTCCAACCGGGACAGCGTTGATTATTCCGTGTCGTTTTGTATAGCTTCGTGTGTTGGGCTTCCTACAAACCGTGCACGATGCCAGTGTGGAATCTTGAGATCGACCGAAGTCGTTCCGCGCAGGGCGGCGGACTGGTCTGGGAGGAGTCGTTTAACTGTTCTAAACAGTCAAACACTGCAAACAGCGCTCCAAATGGCGCTCCAACCAGTCTCAATGACAGGTATTTTCCTTTGCTAGCAGAATTGTGCAAGCAATTTGCGCCCAACGACCTTCGTTTCGAACGCCGTAACTCCTTTTTCGCTGAAAACGCGCAAACGCTGTAAACTGAACACTGTAAACAAACCCGCGCCCGAACGCTAGCTCAAGCGCCAACCCACCGCACAAAAACGGATTTACCGTCGGTTTTACCGTCTTTACGTCTTTACGGTTTTACCGTCAACCTTGGTACCTCTAACTAACCAAAAGTTTAATCTTTGCGTTTGAACAAGGATTTTATAATAGA
>JAULBZ010009453.1:0-10005 GCA_032360805.1 Neoturris breviconis
CCACAAATCATTTGTTTTATACTCTCGATGGTGAATATCATCATCTAAACAAACAATAATTGATAATACTTACGTTCTCAATATTGTTTCAATTACCGTAATGCATCGATTAAACGCCCCCTTCTTTTGAACGCCTCCATCGATTAAACGCCTCCCTAAACACTAAAATATTTAATAAACGCCCCCTCTCTTAAAAGGGACATATATTTCAGCAGCAATGCTAACGCAGCAGCCTTATGAAACTGAAGCAGAATCGAATCTTTTAAAAAACCAGACGATGTTGCTCCAAAATAAGGAACTTGATTTGAACCCGTTCGAAATTTCCAAAAATGATATCGCTGTCGCTGCACAACAACTTAATATCATTGATGAAGACGATATAGATGAGGAAATTGGCATTGTTAACTGTGAAATATTTATTGTTGAAACCATCACTTTTGTTTGTATTTTTTTTTACTGCTGTAATAACAATTCGCAATTCTTATATTTTTTTAAAAAAGCCACCTTCTTTTAAACGCTTCCCTCGATTAAACGCCCCCTCTGCAAATATTTAATAAAGGCCCCCGGCGTTTAATCAAAGCATCACGGAATATTAACCTTGGTCTAACAGTTACTTATAGAAAAAGGGATCGTTTGTTAACCCTTCGTTAGTATGATGGGGTACCTCCGGAAATTTGTTGGTTGGTCTCCCTGAATTTTTAAATTTTGAAAGTAACATACCAAAAATTATTGTTCAGGAGGTTATTTTCTTACATATTTTAAATCTGCATCATACATTTATGACTTTTTCCGCCCTGAATCTCCTAATACCTTCAAATGAATTAACTAATTTTCGGGGGTACCACACCATACTAACGAAGGGTTAATTAATATATATTCAAGGTTGATCCACGCGGCAGTGATTTCAAATTAATTGTTTTACAAAACTCTCTCAAACATTTCAGAAGCAAACTGTACTACAATACTACTACATATTTCTATTGAGCTTTAGAGAAAATTACTAAATGAGAAAACCTAATATGCCAGCTGTATCGACAAGAAATGCACTGTCGCAAAATGTAATAACCGCCGCAAAATGTAATAACCGCCGCAAAATGTAATAAATAAAAGAGCTGTTGCACTTTGTAATAAGCTGTGTCGCAATTTGTAACACATTAAAGAAGAGCTTGATAAAACAAATATTTATTGGACCTGTAAAATGTAATATTTATTTATTACTGTATCACCTCATTTATTTATTACAGTATCACTTCATTCTTAGTCACTTAACCGTTTGTGACCCCCTTAGAGATTAAAGTATAATGACAGTCATGCGAGGACGTCATAGTGAAGGTTTTAGCTTTATAATTGATCACTTGGTCGGTCACGTGACAGCTTGTGACAGTCCAAAAAGATTGAAGGTAAAATGGCACAGTGACGTCATATTAGTATTTCGAAAATCTTGCTTTTGAACTGTATATTGTATATATACGTTTGTACTGACAGCTTATGAGAAATTTAGAGAGTATGGTAGGTTTTGGAGGAAACTTAAAAGTAATAACCAACGAAAATTGTTTTGTTAAACAATTAATACAATATAATATAATTTAAGAAAATCCTAAAATGTAGATTATAGTTAAAAGTACCTTTGGTGTAAATTTGAAAGAAATATATGCATCCGTTTAGATTTTTGGAGGGTGTGTGTGTGTGTGTGTGTGTGTGTGTGTGTGTGTGTGTGTGTGTGTGTGTGTGTGTGTGTGTGTGTGGGGGGGTGATCCTATTTGCATGGAGCTCGCTACCGAGTGGACGAAATCAAAAATATTTGCCAAATTACAAAATATCGTCTCGAAAGCAAGTATAAACTAGTATAAAGGGTAGCACCTCAGGAATATGGTCTAATACGAAAGGTGAGACGTCAACCACGCCGCAAAGTTATATGTAATAATACAAAGTAATAACCCATCCAAACTCGTTTGAAATTTGAAATCAGCAAATTTGGTCACAACCAATAATCATAAATTTGACAAATGATAAGAATTTTGAAAAATAGATATTAGATCTGAAAGTAGCAAAGTTAAATGGGGTAACATAACAATTGTTATCAAAATAAAGCATTTAAAAGTATTCTTGTTTTAGAACTTTAAAGACTTAATACATACGAAGATGAAGTATATACTTTTTGGCCTGAACCTTTTTTGCTTGGTCATACTCTCGATAAACATTCAATTTGGAATGAGTAGCCATACGTTTATTTCCACATTAAATTTCTATCAAACATTAACGACATAAAATAACGTCAAAAAAGTATTTTAAGTAAATTTTCTATTTTCAATCAGCACTATCAAACTTTGTCCCATTCCAATTTTATTAAAGACAAAACATTTTTAAATTTTGGCCAAAATTTATTTTAGTCTTAATTTTAATAAATGCATATAAGGTTTTAAAGGAGCAAATGTCATCTCTTGTAGGTTATCAACGTCAATGTCTATAGTAACTTTCTAGTGTGCTATACATCGTCGCTGTGACTCATTGAATTAAACAAACTCCAAAAATGGTCCTTAATAATTTTTGTATCCGATGATGAATATCAACGTAGAAGAGTGGGATTTGTCCAAAATTTCCGTATAACTTTCGATCAGCTATTCATATTAGGCTAAATATTGGTGACTTTTCACGTTATTGTTTTGAAAACTTTGGACGGTAAAAGTTTACCACAACGTTTCTAAAAACGGACCCCGGACCACTTTTGACCTTCGGGACCAAAAGATTTCAAAAAATGAATTCTTTAAATTCAGTATTACTTTGGTCTACAAGGCATTACAACAACTTTTTATTGTATAATAGTTGCAAAACCATTCATAATTAGCAAATGTAACAATCTAATTAATTCTTCTAGCTAAATTATTATTTTCGCCTTCCAAATCAGGTTTTTATGGGTACTGCGTGTGTTTGGATAGTAACATTCTAAATGGTGACGTATGCAAATATTTGTTACATTTTCACATTGAAAAGAGCCTGGCGTATATTGCGAACAAGTTTCATGTAAAACCAAGCCGTAGTTCAAAAGTTATTGACCTGTGGTACATTGTACCCTCCCTCCGGTTATTAGAACCTCTAAAAGTCTTATAGAGTTAACATGCGAACTAGAAATTTACCTTATTTTGGAGTGTAGTCAGGATTCCCAAATAGTAAGTAAAATGGGCAAAGTGAAGATGAAATGAAATCAAAGGTACGTTATCGTAAGTAGCCCACCATAAAAAGTGAAAATTAAACCTAAGTACACAAAATATGGTTCACATACACACATTATACAGTATTTGGATTATTTAAGATGGCACAGTTTTAGGTTAAATAAACGATTGAAACACCTATATCAAGGATAAATTGTGTCAAGCCATTGCGGAAGAGAGTAGTGAAATTATATATCAAGGATAGACACCTAAATTTTACAAGGCATTAGGATTTCATGTCCTTATTAAGTTGATAAAGTTTCAGTTATAAACAACTGGAAGACCTTTATCAAGGTAAAATTATGTCAAGTCACTGTGAAAGATTGTCATGAAATTTCATAAGCAGGATAAACACCCACATTTAACATGTCATTAGGATTTCATGCCCTTATTAAATTAATAAAGTTTTTGTCCAATTAAACAATTGGAACAACTTTATCAAGGTAAAATTATGTCAAGTCACTGTGGAGGAGTGTCATAAAATTTCGGATCAAGGATAAACACCCAAATTTTACATGACATTAGGATTTCATGTCCTTATTAAGTTGATAAAGTTACATGTAAAATAAACAATTGGAGCACCTTTATTAAGGTACAATTATGTCAAGTCACTGTGGAGGAGAGTAGAGAAATTCCATTTCAAGCTTAAACACCTAAATTTTACATGACATTAGGATTTCATGTCCTTATTAAGTTGATTAAGTTTCAGGTCAAATAAACAATTGGAACACCATTATCAAGATAAAATTACATCAAATCACTGTGGAGGCGAGTAGTGAAATTTCAAATCATATCCGAAAGCATTGCTTAAAAGTCACTCCTCTACAGCGGATATAAATTGCAAACATATTATACATTATAGCTTTATGTACCCACGAAATAAAAAGGAACAAACAACCCTTAATTAACATTTTAACAAAATTATTTTTTTGATTACGTAATTACTTACGATGACGTCATTGCTGGAAAACAAGTAGTGAAGAAAATCTTTTTTACGTGAATTTCTTTTTCTTTCAAACTATATATCAAAATGATTTTCAAGCAAAATAGGAAGAAAAAAAAAATTGTTGAATATATGGTTGCTAGGGGAAAATTATCCCCAGTTACCGATATATTTATTCTTCAAAATAATCATAGATAAATGGTAGGAAAAGTCACAAATTTTCTAGTCTTATAAGCCATTCATTCAAAAGTTATATAAAAAAGTTTAGCAAAATGGGGCACTATGCGCCCCCCCGGCCTGAATAGGGTTAAAAATATATTCCTCTGTTAAATTGTGTATTGTTATTATATTACTAACTTGTATTGGGATTAATCTTAAGAAACTAAGTAGATGTAACAAAATTGGAGGAAGCTTTCCAAAATCAAAATGGAGACTTTAATTCACGATATTTTAAAAGATTTAAAAATTATTTTTCATAAAAAATATCACATATCATAAAATTCAAATTTTCGAAAATTTTCCACTTTTGAAAATATCCTTTTTTCGCCGATACTCGGCCCTGAGTTGACAAAATAATAAAAAAAAATCACAAGCAGTCTCGTAATATTGTCTAGAATGCGATAACCAAATTTCAATACGCTTTCACAAATTTTCTGTATATTGGCACGAAAATGAAATTTGGACCCTTTTTGCGCAAAACCGAGTGGACAAAATCAAAATACTTTTGGCGAACTCTTCTAGAATATCACCACGAATGGTGGTACAGAATTTTGAAATGCTAGTACTTTGGGAACTTAACCTATTAAGAAAAGCGGGACGTCGCCACGTCGATGACGCCACAAAGTGATAGCAATAGCAATAGCCCATCTAAACTTTGTTTGGTATGCTAAAAACGTTTAACGAAATTGCCAAGAATGTGAAAGAAGTGTTTTGATTACCAGGTATGGTCAATTAATAGTAAATAAATAAATATTATTTTCTATAGGGAGAAATCAAATATATAATTAAAAAATTCTCTGCCAAAGCATCTTGCAGAAATTGAATTAAATTTGTGAAACCGATGCACTAGTTCCGATTTCCCAATTATCCCCGATTTTATCTTATATTAATATTCTGAAACACAGAACAAGATGAAATGAAATCAAAGGTACGTTATCGTAAGTAGCCCACCAAAAAAAGTGAAAATTTAACCTAAGTACATAAACTATGATTCCCATACACACATTATACAGTATTTGAATTATTTATGATGGCAAAGTTTCAGGTTGAATAAACAATCGAAACACTTTTTTAAGGAAAGCTTGTGTCAAGCCACTGCCAAATTTTGCTAGTCATTAGGATTGCATGTCCTTATGAAGTTGATTAAGTGTCAGATCAAATAAACAATTGGAACACACTTTTTTAAGGCAAAATTATGTCAGGTTACTGTGGGGGAGTGTCATGTAATTTCATATCAAAGATGAACATCCAAATTGTACTTGGCATTAGGATTTCATGTCCATATTCAATTACATGCTTTTTCGGATAGTTCAATGAAAGCTTATGCAAGAGCAATAAAAACAAACATTGGTGACAGAATAGCGTTGCTAGCTTCGAAATCTAAGGTCGCGTCCTTAAAAACCCTTTCGATTCCGCGTTTAGAGCTGTTAGGTTGTTGTTTGGTAGCTAAATCGTTGAAAGAGGTCAAGTCGTCTGTTTCTGATAGAATTAATGTTGAAAGTGTGTATGGTTGGAGTGATTCAGAGGTAGTGTTATGTTGGTTAAAAGGGAAAGGTAGAAATTGGAAGCCGTGGGTGGAGAATAGAATTGTTTTAATTAGAGAGATTTTGTCTGCAGAATGTTGGTTTTATGTAGCGAGTGGTGATAATCCTGCTGATATACCTTCTAGAGATATTTTTTTGAAAGGATTAGTTAAGAGTATCTGGTTTAATGCTCCGAGGTTTTTCTATAAAGATAGGTTTGATTTATTGAAATTTGATGTTGATGAAAAATTAAAATGTACTGTCTGAAGCGAAGAAAGAGTGTCAGTGAAGTGGTTACAATTTTGTTGTTGGATAGGTTGATGACGTATGTGTGAGTAGTTTGGTGGGAATTCAATTGCATACAGTTATAAATGTAAAAAGGTACAGCTCATTAGAAAAATTAATGAACGTGACAGGTTATGTATTACGATTTATAAATAATCTAGTAAACAAAAGAAGACAAAATCTTAATTCTGTTGTTAGTGATAATGAATTAACAGCAAACGAATATAACAATAGCTTGAAAGTATGGATTAAAACCGAACAAAACATTTTGGGTCATGATAACAAATTCGAAATGTTAAAACAATCACTTCATATTTTTGAAGATAGCAATACTGTATTACGTATAAAAGGACGCTTTGCAAATAGTCATTTAATTTATGAAGAAAAGCACCCTGCACGCAGTGGTTCTTATTTTAGGCTTTCAGTTGTTCGTAATGCACACAGTGATGTGTATCATCAAGGTGTTGAATCTACTTTTAATAAAACTCGAAGTAATTATTGTATTACCCAAGGTCGTAAAACTTTAAGAAACATTTTACGAAATTGTATAACGTGTAAAAGATTGCAGGCCACCACCAATTCCAGATTTACCTGAATATATAGTTTATAGTTCATATCCATTTGAAACAATTATTATGCAGGTCCATTGTTTGTACGAGAAGCTAATAAAAACGTTGGTAAAATGTATATATTATTATTATTTTTATTATTAACATGTGCTACGAGAGAGCAATTCATTTATAACTATCTATGTTAGAACTATGTTAATATGAAATCCCCTGGATTTTTAAGAAGTTTTAGACGCTTTACAGCAAGAAGGGGAACACCCAAATTAATTGTGAATGATAATTTTAAAACATTTAAATCAGATCCAGTGAAACGATATATGAATGTCAAAGGTATCTCACGTAATTATATTTTACATGCCTCTCCATGGTGGGGCGGTTTCTACGAAAGGTTGGTACGATCGGTAAAATCTGCGATAAGGAAAACATTAGGAAAGGTGTTATTAACTTATGAAGAATTGGAGACTGTCATATGCGACATGCGAAGAATCGATAAATAGTCGTCCCTTAATCTAGCAATGTAGGAAGTCATTGGATGCAACATGCCATCATTAACAAAGGCGAAGAACGATACAAACATTGTCCTTTTTGATTCTTTTGGGGTGAATGCTTAAAATAGATACCTTAACGGGGGTCCAAAAATACTTATAAACACGTTTTTTAAACCTAAATTTGAAGAAGCATATTCTTACAATTATAAAAATTTGTTTATCAGTAGCGAGCATTTAGCAGATTGTTGCGAATTTGGTTCAAAATAATTTAAAGAATATGTCAATAACCGCAACTTAAATTTGTCTGATCCTTTTATCTTCCTTTTTCTCAACTTTACTATTTTAAAAAGACTTTTCGACTGTCTGTGGAGAAATTTGTTACAATGTGGAAAGAGAGCTTTTCCTTAAAGGAAATTGGGTTAGCTCTTTCATGGATACAATAAATAACCTTAACAACGAAGAACAACCAGCAAATATGTATAAATCGCTTTGTTTCATACAGACTGCAGCTAATCTTTTTAACCCTATTCCTACTGGGGGTGGGTTGTTTCAACCCCCCCTTCCATATTTTTTTACATAACTTTTGAATGAATGGGTCATACGACTAGAAACTCTAGCACTTTTCATATAATTTATCTAGTATCATTTTGAAAAAAAAAAATTTCGGTAACTAGGGATAATTTTCCCCTAGTAACCAAATTTCTGACAGGAGGTAAAAAAAAAATTCCAAAAAATTGTTTTTTTTCTCTTATTTTTGCTTGAAAAACGTTCTGACCAATTATGGAGAACAAAATTTTTTTCACCTAAAAGTTTTTTTTTAGCACCTGTCATGACTTTGATGACGTCATCCTAAATAATGACGTCATCAAAAAATTAATAATGCCAAAATGGTAATTATGTAATGAACTAATATTCTTGAGAGTTTTAACACTACAGCATAATCCTATCAAAAGTTATGGAGGGATACGGAGTGATACGGAGCCCCCAAAAGGCCCAGTATTAATAGGGTTAAAGAAGATTATTCTTACAAGGTAACACTATAAAAGCTTCTTAATGGACAAGTCAAACTATAAATATTTTATCGTATATATCTGGAACTGAATTCTAAATTATGTGAATCCTTTGGTTTCACTCTAACTGAAAAACCTTCCTAGTATGTATTGGAATCCTAAGATGCATAAGAACCCTATTGGCTGTAGGTTCATAATTGCTTCCAAAGACTGCAGTACAAAACCTCTCACTAAATCAGTCTCTAAAGTATTTAAAATGATTTTTAATAATGATTTTTAATACTGTTGAAAGTTTTCATAATAAGAGTCTTTTTTATTCTCGACTTAACAAATTTTGGGTTGTACAAAATTCCTTTCCTTTCACAGAAAAGCTTAATAAAATTAATTGTAAACTTAATGCGAAATCTTTTTCCACCTTCGATTTTAGTACCTTGTACACTAAGATTCCACATCACCTTCTCCTAGCAGTCCTCTTTGAAATAATTGATTTTGTTTTTGAGGGGAGCATAAGGAACAAAATAGAAAGAATCCTTTTAATTCAGTATTACTTATTAATTATTATTTTTGCCTTCCAAATCATGTTTTTACGGGTACTGCGGTTAGATAGTAACATTCTAAATGCAATGATGACCTATGCAAATATTTATTACATTTTTAGATAGAAAAGAGCCTGGCGTATATTGTGAATAAGTTTCATGTAAAACAAAACAGTAGTTCAAACGTTATTGGGCGGTGGTACATTGTAACCTTCGGAGTGTAGACAGGATTCGCAAATGGTAAGTGAAATGGGCAATGTGAAGATGAAATGAAATCAAAGGTACGTTATCGTAAGTAGCCCATCAAAAAAATTAAAAATTAAACCTAAGTACGTAAAATATGGTTCACATACACACATTATACAGTATTTGAATTATTTAAGATGGCAAAGTTTCAGGTTGAATAAACAATTGAAACAGCTTTATCAAGGAAATATATTGTCAAAAGAGAAGAGAGTAGTGAAATTATATATCAAGTATACACACCCAAATTTTACAAGTTTTTAGGATTGCATGTCCTTATGAAGTTGATAAAATTTCAGGTCAAATAAATAATTGAAACACATATTTCAAGGTAAAATTATGTCATGTCAATGTGGAGAAGTTTCATGAAATTTCATATACAGGATGAACACCCACATTTAACATGTCATTAGCATTTCATGTCCTTATTAAATTGATAAAGTTTTAGTCCAATTAAACGATTGGAACACCTTTATCAAGGTAAAATTATTTCAAGTCACTGTAGAAGAGTGTCATAAAATTTCATATGAAGGATAAACACTCAAATTTTACATGACATTAGGATTTTATGTCCTTATTAAGTTGATAAAGTTTCAGTTCAAATAAACAATTGGAACAACTTTATTAAGGTAAAATTATGTGAAGTCACTGTGTGGGAGAGTAAAGAAATTTAAATTCAAGCTTAAACACCCAAATTTCACATGGCAACAAAATAAAAGCAGACAAATTCCAAAACAAATTGATTGATAAAAGCAAGAAGCTCCTTTCTGAATAATCGATCTGCAAACGAAACAAGACAATATAACAACGAGGTAAAACAAAATGTATAATTACTTTCCTCCAGAAGTCTTAAAAACATGTAACATCCATCATCAAGGAGTCTGTCCTAGCAATACAAATTGTTTAACAATCATTAAATTCTGAAATGACAGAAAATTACAAAAAAAGAATATGTATATAAGTCTGTGCATGGTAGAAGA
>JAULBZ010009454.1:0-10005 GCA_032360805.1 Neoturris breviconis
GCAATCAGTATATACTTGGGCAAAAAATAATAATATGACATTTAACAATAATAAGTTTGAATTGTTAAGATATGGTCGAAATGAAGCATTGAAATTTTGTAGCTATTATGTAAATGACGTTGGAAAAACAATTGAACAAAGGAATACTATCAATGATCTTGCTATTTTCATGAGTGAAAACTGTACTTTCAAGTATCACATCAACATAATTGTCGACAGAGCAAAAGATCTAAGTTCATGGATACTTAGGACTTTTGATTTAAGGGCACCTATAGTTATGTTAACACGATGGAAATCATCAGTCATTCCAAGATTAGAATACTGCTTGCAGTTATGGACCCTTCTTGTGTTGGTAAAATCCAACAACATGGAATCGCGCAAAGGAGTTTTATTAGAAAGATTGATGGAGCTCTTGGTTTATCGCACTGGGAACAACTAAAAAAGTTCCAGTTCAACATATCGCAGCGTAGAAGAAAACGATATAGAATTATTTGAAATAAAATAAAATCTATTGTTCCAAATCTAGAAAAAACTTTGTACACATTATGTAGATGACGTTGGAAAAACAATTGAACAAAAGAATACTATCAAGAATCTTGGTATTTTCATGAGTGAAAACGGTACTTTCAAGTATCAAAAGAGGGAGGCGTTTATTAAATATTTTAGTGTTTAGGGGGGTGTTTAATCGAGGGGGCGTTTAAAAGAAGGGGGCGTTTAATCGATGCATTACGGTATTTAAGTTTTTGAAATATTGCGCTCTACAACCGATCCCATAAATTATAAGACATTTTACGAATTTCAACAAGCAATACAAGCCACAAGTAAAACGTAAATACGGAAAATGACCTCCTTTGAGGTTTATCTCAAGGGTTTATCCGAGTAGACTTAAGACTTAGGGCTTAGGATTTTGGGTCTTTTTGCAAACTTGACAAATTCTGCTGTTCATAGCAGCATAGTACCCAGGCTCTTGGAACATATATTTAATTTTTTGTGTCTTTAGTTTTTCTACTGAAAATTTAAGGCTTTTTATCCAATTGAAAATTCTCAACTTTTGCTCGAATTTTGCCTTGTCTCAAATATTTATGTGATTGCTTGTAGCAGAATCTCAGTTTCTTTCTGTCACGTTAAAATATTTTCCAGTACATGTACATACAAGCGTGTCGGACATCACCTGTGGAGGAGTGCTTTTTAGCATAGGTTTCAGTACTAAACACCTCTCTACAACTGATGTCTGACAGATATGACCAAGCTTGGTCGTTATTAAGGTATAAATTTAAAACATAAGCGATGATGATACCAAATAAAAATAGAGAATAACCTAATATAAGAAAATGATATACGCTATTATGCTTAAAATTAAGGCTTGTTTACTGTATATTTATATGCTACATATACAGGATATATGTGTGCGTAATATAGGCTGTATAAATATATGTGCACGTAAGGCTGTATATATATGTATATGATAACATGTATTATAGTATTTGACTATACTATACTATAATAAACTTCAATAAACTTTTATATTCCCTAAGTGGTTTGTAACTTTCACATTATATTTTTAAAATTAATAACAGTTTTTATTTTAATTTATTTTCAAAATTTGAAGAAGGAAGCCTCCAAAAGAGAAAATGAAGAATTTAATTTGTTAAATTTTTCTAGAGTTTATCTCTCATCATTAAATTTATATGTCAAAAACTTGAGGAGGAAGCTTCCCAAAAATACAAAATGACTGCCAAAAAGATTCATAGTCAAAGTCTAGTAGAATACAGCAGTTTATTTAAAAAAAAATATCTAAGACCAAATGTGATTCTGGAGAAAAAACTGGTCTGCAGTGACCTCTAAAAATACTGTGAATGATAAATGCCATCAAATGACTATGGAACAACCGGCTAATTCAAAGCAGTGAATATACCCTCTCTCTCTGTCCATGTATTTCCAAATGTAGAACTATTATATACAAACAAGTCGTAACTATATATACACACCTATCATCCTATAACAAAGCCGCCATCCTTAGCAACTATGTGCGGCTACTAATGATGCTGACTTAGCAAATAGAACCATCAAGGTACAAAACTGTAGCTAACCAACTCGTGGGTGTTGAGAATAAACTGAATCACACTAAGTGAGCTGAACTTGAAAGACAATGACACACCCTATTGGGGCAAGCTTGAGAATTAATTGGAAAGGAATGAGAATGGCCCGCGCTAGACTAGGACAACTCTACGAACAAGCTGAATATGCCAAACAAACATGGTAGACAAGTAGTGGCAATGAGTAGGATGCCTGCCAACACTGTGGCCTATCACAATTAACTAAGGTGAAACTAAGGTGAAGGAAGCCATGAAAATATCAAAAAAATTCTAAATCCAAAAGTCTCATAGCAATTTCAAAATATTTTTAAAGTCAACCATTCAACTTTTGCCTCAATATTTGGGTGAGTTAAATTCCGTTTTTTCGAAAATTTTCTAAGTCTTCACTTTGAAAAAAATCTCTTTTTTCATTGATACTTGGTCCTGAGTTGACAAAATTAAAACAAAATTGGCCAGCTGTCTTTCAGGATGGTACCACACGCCATTTCGGTCCAATGGACCAAAAATGCAATTAGGACCCCTTTTGCCCGAAACTTGGGACCGAGTAGACAAAATCGAAAATATGGTCTCGCATGCCAGTACTAAATTTCAAATTGTAGCACTTCAGGAACATTGTCTATTAAGCATAGCTGGTCACTGCTGACGTCACAGACAAAAGTGTTAGTAACAGCCCAACCAAACTTTGTTTGATGGGCTAAAAATTATGAATCGTTTAATATCCATAAACCTTTAAGACTGTGGTTGAGAGATGGATAGGGAGATTCTAAAGAATTATGAGAAATAAGTACCATTTTCATCATCAAGAGGTCTCTTTCTTGTATCTACAAAAAAGATAAAACATCATAGGTTAGAGAATAATATAAAAAGAATAACTAAATAGAATTAGAATATTTCCAAGCTATATAAACACAAGGAACATAACAAACTTGTCTCAATAAACATATTATAGCTTCAACAAGATTTGTCATTTTTCAAAGCCTCCTATTTGAGATCATTAATTAAGTCGCATTGTTTTGAAATATAACTTTTTAGCTCGTTTACAATGAGTCTATATTTTTGGAGACTCATTGATTCAGAGATTTCGTTCGAAATAATAGAAATGAGTCTAGGTTATGTTTATAAATTTGATAAAATCAAAATTAGAGAAAAATAGCAGGAAACAAGAAATGAATATTAAAATGCTGTATTAATGTTTATCACCAGGGAAAAAGATATCTAGCATGCGGTAGATTTTGTATAAACTACGGTCAGTGACTTTAACGAAATCATAATTTTTTCTACAAATGTGGTGGCCAAGTCAATTTATTTTGATCCTCCCAGTGGACAAAAATTTAAAGTCCACAGTAAAGGCACTAGAACATCATTCAATGTTGTCTCAGCATCTTTACTACAGACTTTGAAAGAGTTTTTCTAGTGGGAAAATGAATGACTTTATCAATATTTATCACCTTTAAAGCAGTGTTTTTTTCAGTAGTTTTCAGTTTTTGAAGCTGAAAACAATTCTCAAAAGACACTCCACAGTTTTCAATAAGGCTTGTGTAAACTATCTTGTAGCAGATTGACAAAGAAATTGGTCATTTATTTATTGAGCAACCTAGAGTATGAGAAGGAGGTTTACCATTTTTATGCATTGATTCTATGTGATCAGCAGCAGAACTTAAAGCTGACGGTCTCATAATAAAACCTTTGGATGCTTTTTCTCCTGTTGCAGCTATAAGATATAAATAAACAAAATCCGTAATTTATTTCCAAAGGGTTCAAAAAACTGCTGGTGATCATTATGGAGGAGATATTTTAGGTATAGTTTTCAGCTTAAAAGTTGAAATACTCAACAAACACTCCTCCACAGGTGATACCTGGCAGTTATTTTTATACTTTATGGTGTTCTTTCATATAACCAAATCAGAAACGTCAACTTCCAGCCTACAGGTCACTGAATTCACGATGGCATTCCGTGGAGGAACATCTTATGAGACAAATTAGCCTCCAAAGATGCTCCTCCACAGGGGGATGCCGTTGTGACTTCAGAAGCCTGAACCTACATTTTTAGACCTTAATTTAATATTTCAGTCCAGTGTTCGAAATAAGAACAAAAACCGTCTCTGTGGAGGAGTGATTTTGAAGCATAGTTTTCAGATTTACAGCTTAAAACAATACTCAAAACACTCCGCTATTAGAGAGAGGACATCTAATTGATGTAATATAGAGAAAAATTTGCTTAAGTGCAAATATAGCAAAATTCTATTAAAGGGGAATTAAGGTTTGGGAAAACCTTTAGTTTATTGTTTTTAAAATTTTGCAGGTTTTTGTGAAGTTTGAATTCAGGATATTTAAAAAGTTTGAGGAATTTAGGTCATCACAATTATACATTAGCAGAATCCAAAACCTTGATAGCTTACCAAATCTAAAATATTCCAGAAAGAAGCTTAAAAGAAAAATTACACATTGAAATTGGCATATCAGGTCAGTTAGTTATACAATCTGTGAAGATTTCGAGGAAATCGAACCATATAATGTGATCAATGGCATTATGTAGAAAAATCAAAAGAGGTTTGGAACTAGTTAACAAATTATGAAATATTCTCAATGAATTATTGATATTTTAGATTTTATAACGTTTTGGTTGGGTACTGATAATACACAATTGTGATGTCATAATTTCTTCAAATTTTAAAAATATTCTCGTTCCGACAAATATTTATACTCCATTTTAGAATCGCTTGACTTGAAAAAAAAAGTGTTAGTTTGAATTCTTCAAGGACTTTTATATTAAACAATTACATGGAGGGTGATTTTCAAACTTTAATTCCCCTTTAAATTCTGATAATGCTAGGGGCAAAACACAATCCTAATTTATTTTCTGTGTCAGGTTTCTAATGGCATATAGTTTTCAATTTCAACTAAAATTCAATATCTGAATGTATTAAGAAAGCAGCAGGGTCTTATTGACTTTTTATAAAATGACAAAAAGCAGGTCATCTATAAGTAATCAGCTTCATAGTTTTGGTCTGATCCAAAATAATCTATACAGCCTGCAGCTACATTCAAAAATCACTCTCCTCCACAGTGATTATTTCCCCGTATTTTAAGCACTGTACTTACCAGCTGCATTTGCAAATGGATTATTACCAAACCCAGATCCTGATAATATTGATGGACGTAGTTGGAAAGGTCTTGCTGTGAAACAAAAATAAAATAATAATTAACAGCGCTTGTAAAAAAACCCCAAATAATCATTGTTTGAGCATAATTTTGTAGCTGAAACTGAGCTTAGGAATCATTCTTCCACAGTGATTCGCACCATTTTGAGCATTGCCGGACTAATTGAGGAGATTGAAGTGTGATATTCAACATCCTACATAGGTGCCTTTTCAGGGCTTAAAAGCTGGTATTATTAAAAATTGACAAGAAAGTGTTTTTCTTCAAATTGTATAATATACATAGGAAAAACCTGATAAATATTTCTACAGGTCAAATATAAGTTCTTTGTTAAAGAGACACATGACGTGCTTGAAATAATCACAGACAAAGTAAATATCTCTCCTTCACAGTGATTTTTGGTCTAGATTCGAGCCGTACCTCCTGATGCATCATTTTTTTCTTCAGACTAATAAAGAGAAAAACAAGACAATAAAACAGCAGTCTTCTAAATTCACTACGGCAATCACTTGTAGAGGAGTGCATCTGAACAAAAATTTCAGTCAGACCAGCTGAAAATTATGTTCAAATGCACTCCTCTACAGGTGATTGCCGTAGTAAATTTCGAGGACTGTACAGATCAAATGACATCGTGAATAAGATGTATATTTGTGAGTGTGAGGTCACTCCACAAAATATCAGGCCTATAATAATAACAAATAATCATTGTGAGGGCTTGATTTTCAGCATAGTTTCAAGCATAATAGTCTGAATATGTACCCAAATTTCCCTTCTCCACAGTGATTATTTGCTCTTATTTTAAGCACAGATACAATAATTATGAATCACAGGTGACATCATCATGTAATGTATCATATACAAGTCAAACCGTAAACAATATTTCTACCGTACAAGACATAACATAATGACAGTGGTCCAAATAATAGAAAATAATCACTGCGGAGGAGTATTTTCTTGAGGGTAGGTTTAGACCACAAAGTCTGAAGCCATTCCCAAAAATCACTCTTCCACAGTGATTATAAGATGCTACTGTAGAATAATGTGTTCAACATTCAATCTTTACTGCTGACTTTGAACAAGTTTTTGAATATTGTCAAATTGGCTGAAAATATTCGAAAAATCCCTCTGCCATAATGATGACTGACAGAGTTATTTTAACCCCAAAAGAAAATTTCTCATCCACAGTGATGATCGATAGTTATTTCAACTCCTGTCATAATATAATAACATTGCTTAAATAAGAACAAATAATCACTGTGGCGGAGAAGTGACTTTTGAGCATAGCTTCACAATAACTCAAAAATCACCTTTATGTCTTACAGGCTTCTGAATTCACGTTGGCATTCCCCTGTGGAGCAGCATCTTTGGAGACTAATTTGCATCTCCAAAGATGCTCCTCCACAGGGGAATGCTGACGTGAATTCAGAGGCCAGTGGCTTACCATTATTTGCAACTATTCTTATTCACCAGCTCAACGAGTAATTATTTTTGTATCTATTTAATCTTAAACAAAGCAAAATAAAATATAGCACACATACAACGCAGAGCAAAATATCACAGATTCTGGCTGCAGAAATGGTGCTTTTATTGCAAACTCTCTAGTCTCGATATTCTTCTCATACAATCACTCGCACAATAGAATAAAAATGCTAAAATAAGTTCTCAACAAAGTTGCTCCATAAACTTAAAGCCTCAAAATAAACGCAAATTCACATATGGAATCACATATAAATTGCCCAAAAAATAAAATTTACAGAGAAGAGTTTACACTAACAGGTTTGAAATAAACTGCTGGTCATCACTGCGGAGGAAAGATTTTTAAGAATATTTTCTGACAAATTGGCTAAAAATATTTTGAAAAATCTCTTCTCCACAGTGATGAACGGCAGCTATTTTAAGCCCTGTACTGAAGCTCCGTTGACACCAGACAATTTATTGTATAAGATTAACTTTTATGTTACAATTAATCATAGAACCTATGTTATTTACACTATAATTTTTTTTTATATTTTCCTTTTTAGAAAAGAAGTTCCAAGTGCAATGAAATGAATTCCAAAAAACATTTTGAATATACTGAATAGTTAAAATATTACGTTTAATCGCAAAAATCGTATAAGTTTAATCGCGAAAAAAGTTCAATTTTACACTATACAATTAATCTTATACGATAAATATCATATGATAAATCTTCAGATGTCACTGGCTTGAGTCAACTGCAGACCTTAAACAAGTTTTTGCTCACTGGGATATCACCACGTCTAGAAGAACCTTCATTCTCATAGATTCCCTTTGTTTATAAATAATTGCTCTTCTCAACTAAAAAAAATGGTTTATTTAATACACTCGTTACTCATACACTCGTTACCCAACTCGGTCCATCAAAAATAAAAACAAAAAATATAACCCAATCGGCTTTGTCGGTAATATTTCGGTTTTCATTGATATTCTGCATCTGTATAATGATTTTCAGTGAACAAAAAACTCTTATTGGGGAGTAACTTTTGGTGAAACGGAATTGAATTCCGGTATTGAAAACAAAGATGGCGGAGCAATTTTTGCAACCTGGCGTGGAAGAAGCATCTGCATGTATTGCTGTTTTTGCACTTTCCATTAATTAACAGGTAGGGGGGGGGGAGAGAGGAGGTAAAAGCTTATTAGCAGACAGAATGTCGTTAACAACAGGCCCCAAATAAATTTTTTTAAGGCCCTAGCTATGCTTAAAGTGAATACATGTAAAAAAAAATGGTTCTGAAAGCAGGTTATGCCTGCCTAAACAGCAGTGGATACTAAGTTTACAGTGCATAGCTTAGCTATATCTCCCAGCGATTATTTTGCTTTTCGCAATAGCTAGCTAGCTAGTTATAAACTTTCATACTTTACTTTTATAGCGCTTTTTGTTGTTGGAACGTCTGATTTAATATAGCTAGCTAGCGATGTTTAAATTATTGAGGGCGGTGCCACCACCACCATACACTTTAGTTGTGTACATTGCATAAAGCAGGGGGGATCTCCGTGGAAATCAGAGAAAATTTGTGCATTGTAGGACAGTCCCAGTGCAGTGGTGGACGTTTTTCTACCCTTCTCTAGTACTTTATAGCACTTCTTGAACTACTCACGAACTACTGTATTCTTCTATCTCCACATTCGCCGTGTTTACTACCGCTACTCTTCACATCAGAGCTTAAATGTTGCAGTCTAAAGCTAACAATGCTAAACCACAAGTAAAACTACAACGAGGAAGTGTGGAAGCCGCTAGTGTCAAACAAGCTTTCTCTTATTCTGTAAATTACATACAAAATGTCTTGCTTACTTGTATATATGCTGTATAGTTTATTTATATATAGATTGAAACATCAAGACTATCAAAACAAAGTATGGCCTCTACTTCACGTATGTATCATGTAATTCCCAGTTATCGTCGTCGCTAATTTGACGTTTGTTACGACGTTATTACGACTTCCGAAGAAATGTTCTAAGAGCCTACCAAGTGCGCGAATTTAAAGTTGAGCGAATATTTTTAACTTTTGGGTGCGCGAAATTAAATCGCGCCAATTCAAAACTGAGTGAAAATGAGTATTACTCCAATTTTAATCCGAGTAATGCAACATTAAACCATAATTAATATCCAGTCACTTATAAAATCATTATTTCAAAGAACTACCCCATCTATCAATGTTATTTTGAAAGTTATGTCAAGTTTAAGAATGAATTGTAGTGGGGCGGACGTACTCACCTCCATACAAGTGAAAGTTACAGATACAGAAAGATAGGTTTCAGAGGTTTATCACTATCTTTTTATTTACACACTGCACGCACACGCAACAATATGTATCTTCCTTCCCGTTAGATAGCGGGCCGTCGTTATAAAAATTTCGCTTAAAAATAGTGACACGCTTATGATTAAATTTATACTTAAGAGAAGAGAACTCTCTCTCTCTTTCTGTTTTCATTTTATAGCACTCCGATTTCCCGATTATCACCGATATTTTTCCCGCTTTCATCTAGATTTAGCCTACTAACGACTATAAACTAGTCTACCTTCCCGTGGGCAAAAACTTGTTTAAAGTCAGCAGTAAAGACGTCAGTAGAACAATTACTTATTTCAACATCTACTTTATTAATCATTTCAGAACAAAAATAGTGCCTAATTTAGCCTGGAAGGTGGTTCTAAAATATTCGTTATTCCATTTATTTACCATTTACATTTATGGTGATACAACCGGGTATATTTCTAAACTATTGCTTTAAATAAATATGTAAGTACTATACCATGTAATGCTATATTATACTATAGTAAATAGACTTCGATGTATCACGACCAGACGTCACATTTTCAGTTTCAATAAATCCCAGGATTTTCAGAACTATCGCATGCATACACTGTGTGATGTTCAAACGCATTAAATGTAGAACGAGGTTGTTCTAGTGTCTTTACTGTGGACTTTGAACTTTGAGTTATCCCTCACTGAGAAGAAGATTTCATCACCGCTTAAACAAGACTCCTAAGTCCTAAACCATCGAAGCGCGACTCCAGTCTACGTTGCATATAAAAGTTCACACAGAAATTTCAAGGCCGATGCTTATGATACGAAACTTGGTAGACTTATAGAACAAATCAATACAAACACTTTGGCCAAAAAAATTGACTTAATGACGTCATTTATACTTGCTATGACGTCATCAATAATGAAAAATGCTCTAAATTGGCTGTGGCGTTTATTTCCAAACCACTAATAGTTATGACATGAAA